>PTRB01000063.1:0-150592 GCA_025094155.1 Lichtheimia hyalospora FSU 10163
GATATGTAAAAAGGAATGTTGTAGGAATCTTGTGGAATCACAATGGATCGGGATCATGTGATCTCAGCAAAAGAATAAAGAAGTATATCCGACATCAACTCCATAATAGTACAATGACTATGACATACAAGGCTAGTGCAGAGTGATCAATGCTCACTAGATACAGGCTGGGAGTCGAACCCAAGGAGATAATGCCCAAAGTTGCATTGCCTGATCAAGAAATCATACCATCATTATTATTAACACATGCAATAAACCACTTTTCATTATTTTCCCTCAAATTGCCTTTTCATATAACACCATTCCCTTTTCCCCTGATAAACGAGTGGTACATCACGAGCCAGCATCAAGGACCTTGTTGTTTGCTCGAAACCAGAGCACGTGAAGCCAAATGAGCCACCGCTTTGAGATCACTCTTGATATCTTTACAAGCCAGAACGTTAATGGGACAAGTTTGAATGCAACAGTGGACTTTGAATGTACCTGTTGTACAAGGAAGCTTGGAGCGGCATAACAACGGAAGAGAACAGCGACAAATCAATCACCGTGGTTACAACGCTCTTTCTGTGGTACATACCACTCTCTCTATCTATCAATATTCTCAGTCGTGTTAAACGTGTTTGTCATAAGAGAAAGTTTTAACATACATGTCGTGAATGCCAACGCGTTTAAGGCAGAGAGAGATAAGAAGAGGAAGCACACCTTGGATAACATACAAACATATACACACACACATTGCACCTATTACTCAGCTCCATGCATATCTAAGCATGATTTGAAGCTTGTGTGCAAAAATCTCGTTCTTTATTCATGGACGCATACAACCCGAACTCTCTCAATATATAAAAGGCATCCACCCCTTATAAAAGTTTTGAAACTTGGAAACTCACGATTCATCTAGATCGATCATCCTGAAACATACATACGAGATGATCCTCATATGTTAGTAATAAACACATTGATCATGAATATAAAGATAATATGGTATTAACTCAATCAACGAGTCATTTTTTATATGCTGCTGTGTATCTAGTATCAAATCATGCTTCTCCATAGCTTCTCCTTTCCCTTTCATTTCCACAGGTGGATGGTTGTGCAGGATCTTTTGGTAGATTGTCATTGCCAACTATGGGTTGTATAGAGCTAGTCTTGGTCTGCAGGGGTAAGATGATTAGTATATCGATTGATAGATCTTGAAGGCATGATACATACTTGATCATGATTTGTGGTGGGTTGGATACCAGCCGGATGTGGTAATGCTCTTAATGCAGGTGGCTGTTCCATAGATTGTGACATGGGTTGTCGTTGTTCCTGATAATTGTAGTTTAGACAAGGAAAGTTTGTTTGCTGCTGAAGGGCACGTGGAAGCGGCAGAATGGAAGTGGGTGATCTGTTGCTGTCACTCAAAGGTTTGGTATCTATAAGAGTCATGTCAAATGCTTTTTCTTTTGCAATCACCAATGATTGGTAACCAACCTGCATGCAATAAGGGGCGGGATGCAGCTATAAAACTGTGTTAGCCATTGAGAGAGGAAAAGGAGTATTTTTTTAATTATACGAACTTGTATCGAGAATAGATGGCAATGAAGAGCGCTTGTTGGTGAAAGGGGATGATCTTGTATCTGATTCAAACATGGATGCAGGTCGATCGGTGGTGATGGGTGGTGAATGTGAATATACAAATTTTTTAGGATTATCTTCAAAGAGAGGATACACCAGATCGCAAATACGGAACTTGCTTGCTAAGAACTTGGCTCGATGTAATGAGATCCTACCATAGTTGAATGTCAGTACCCCACATATCGAATTGGAGTCATGTAGCTTACCATACTCCTTTAAGATGCATGGCACCCACTTTGATGACAACACGTCCTCTTTCGTTCTTCAAGATACCATCTCGCTTGCCTCGTGACATGCCAACCACGTTGAGTAGTTTGGTACCATTGACCATCTGGTTATCTATGAGTGTACCATTATTACCATTTCATCATGCATGTTCAAGAAGACTTACCAGCTCGACGAGCTACACAAATGCCTTTAGCATCTACTTGGTAACATACGGTCCCCTCGTCTTCCCAAGCCGTAATAGTAAGCTTGGGCCGTGCAAGGAGTCCAGGAGGTGGAGAACCATAACAAGGAGACGATGATGGCGGTGGCTTTCCAACAGTAGCAGCAGATGTAGCAGCAAAACGACCTCCTACGGATCGTGTTGCTCCGACTTGCTTGCTCCCATCAGACAACTCTAAAGGTCGAATGGCTGCTGCTGAAGGCAATGGTGGACTTGAATTCCAACTAGAAAAACTAGTGTTGCTACGTCCTGTTGTTGATCGAGCATAGTAACTAGGATCGGAATGTTCATGAAAGTGTCGGTGATGGTCTGGAAAAACTGGGCTGGGTATATCGCGTAGACTTGCGTTGGATAAAGGGGTATTGGTAGTATAGTGTGTATGATGTGTCTCACTATTGCCATAATGGCGGGTATAACCTTGGTCGTGATAAAGTGGTGGTGGAGGAGTAGCTTGGTGTTGTTGCTCTTTGTATATAAAAGATGATGGTGGTGGTCGGCCAAGAAGCGGCGATGTTCCGGTGGCGGTTGAATACATTGAACTACTATTAGTATGGATATCTCCAAGCATTATATGAAAGAGAGGGAAAAAAGATGATTCCGAGTTGGTTCTGCGAGTTTATATGCGATCTGCGCCTGCTTACAATATTCAGGGGTTCTTCGATTCGACAATGTGCATGCGCAGCAAGGCACCGATAAACCCACATATACATATGCATGCGTCTTTGATCATCATCATTACCATCCAAGTTGACGGATTTCCCTTTGTATTTCTGATAACAAGGCTTCTTTATTCAACGTGACCATCGTGGTGGTGCTTCTTGGATCATCATCAGATACACAAATAAACACTTGGCAAAAAGTGGCAAATAAAAGAGGAGAACCAAAATTTGCGTTAGTTTTGTTTGTAGAAAGGTGGACTTGCAGCATGTTTGCATCACACAGCAGCATAAACATGCAAGTACTTGATGCCCTACCCTCCTTTGTTGCAGCATACACTTAATGACATTACAGCTCAAGCATCCCAAAAGAGCCAACTTGTCCAACTAACAGTACGATTTCCTTTTCCCCTTACCCCAATGAATGGATGGATAAGGAGGATGCTACAATTCCACTTTCTTGGGTACATCGATCCAAGCATTACCACTGTTGTACATGGATGATTCACCCCTTTTCATTTTCTTTCGTTTGCAATCAACGATAAACTTGTTTGAATGTAATAATGTATTTTGACTAGCCAATACTAACAACATTAAGATGCCCCTGTAATTCAGCTTCTTGCTCATCTAATAGTTCTGGTCGCGTGATTTCATCATCCACTTCTTCTGGTACAGCATCTCCCATCTGGACATCAATAAACTTCCACATTGCATCAAGGCATGTCGGCAACGTATAATCTGCAATCTCGAGTTCTGTCAAGGAAAAAATATAGTGAGCAATGGAGATTGGATAAATGTGATGGAGCACTCACCTGAAGATATACAATCGCAACCAAATCGGTTATCTGTTATTGGCTGTCCTCTTGGTTCTGATGACACTGCCCAATTCAGCACATGCTATAAAATAGCAACCCTTGTCAACACATGGTCAGTGCATGTGCATAAAACATTCTTACATTCCGCATCCAAACACGCTTGTCATCGCTCTTGATGAGATCACTCGAATGAGTGCTATCTGCCATTGCAACTGCTCGCACCCGCTTTTTGAAGAAATCGCCTATTTGACATTTGTCAATGATTCTTCTAGATGTTCTTAAGTCAATTTACCATCATAATTCAAGAGTTCAGTCAAATTGTGCCCTCCCCATCCAAGAGTGAACGCAGCGATACGCGATGCCTTGCATTGGCTAAAAGAGAATGAGATCAATAGGGTTCATCACTGGTTGAGATTTTCCTTCATACCTGATAAAGTGTTGAAAAACATAGAGACAATGTGCTTCAGGTCCCTCGTTTTCTGTGTAACCTTGTAAGCATGCATGTTGATTTCATTGTGTGTGTTCTTTCTCACCTGGAATCATGGAAAAGTTCATGTGTGTCAAAGGAGGGGTTTCCTACCATGATATGCCATTAGTAACAATACGACACGCAGTTTTTGTCATCCTTTTCTCGTACCCAAGCTCGATTGTCGTACCAGTAGATGCCGTTAGGATTTAATATCATCACCTCGTAGCCTTTTTCGAGAGCTTGAAGAGATACATCAATCATGGATCCAGACTATACGCATTGACTTTAGTAATTTTCAAGGTCGATATTATTTCACTTACATTAATATTGTCATCACACATGACTCGCTTTGACCATTGTCCAACGCTATCATATATTTTAATAAGATGTTGAACAAGATCCAATGATCCATATCACTTGACATACCGCGTGTTGTTGCCTGGAATCAAGCATAAAAGCTTGTCGGATGTTGTCATTGCATTGGGTCTATAGGATGTAAGTGTTACAATAGAACCATGAGCCATAACTACTATCAGTACTCACGTCATATAAATGTAGGTGTGTGGATCAGTCGATGGATTGGCATTCACTGGGATAATAGTCTTTTCAAAGTTGAGAGGCGCGCTCTGCAATTCTTGCTCGACCCGATCGCCAACAAGTTCTACGGTCCACTGTCATGTCAGTTGGCGTTTTGATCATCACTACTACTTGGCTACTTGCTTATGAAAGCACCATAACGCGCCTCATTGTAAGGACGATTCTTGGGAATGTGCTCGAACTCGTATTTTTCATCTGTATTATCGAGTGAGTGATCGTGGTCAAGCAATGGCTTTTCTTTGTACCTTTCTCCTTGTGACGGATTTCACCATTTTCTTTGACGATATAGCCAAAGTCTTCAATGGTATTAGGAAAGGTGGTCTCTTGTTTCTTTTTGAATCGTCGGCGATACATTGGTGTGCACGCGTGTCTGTGTAAATGCAAGATACGCCAGTTCAAGAGTCGGAAGATGATGCATGTTGCGGTGTCAGCCAACTACTGCACACATCCAAATTCATTGTTTAATGCAGACTTGCCCTTTCCGACTCCCAACGTATACTACATCCTTTACATGAACCATTCTTATAATCATGTGTTATTCAGTGCCGTATAGACAACTATAATAAAAACAATCTTATTTGATCTGTTGAACTTATAGAAGGTGTTTGGGATTACCCATCGAAGAAAGCTACTACTGAAATATTGCAATATGGGTGATGATTAATCAAGCTCTTTACACGACTTTTTCAATACGTAACAAACCATGCTTATTCACACCCGACAGCTTAGACATCAATGACAAAGTGCTTCAACCCATCATGTAGAAAACTCCGCACGCCATCATTGAATGCATTAACACAGTTATATTTAGCACCGAAAAAGCTCTAATACATGGAAAGGGGTTATTCTACTCTAATCTTTGGGTTTCTTTTTATCTTGATCATCACATTCATGGTTAAGCTTGTCTTTGAGTTTGCCGAAAGCATTCTTAAAGAAACCTTCCTTTTGTTCATCATCATTCTTGTTGTTATCTTGAGCATCATTGTCAGATGGAGGTGGTGTTGGAGGAGGTGTTGAAGGAGGAACGGGTGGATCATCCTTGCGATATTCTGGATCAATCAAGCCTGCATATTTCTCAATGATTTCTCGTTGTTCACCACGAAGAGATCTACAATCATTTGCTCAGTATTCCATGCATTGATATAAAATATGGAATTACTTTACCTTGGAAGCTCGACCTTTAATGTGACAATTTGATCACCCCTTGTAGATCCTCGAAGACTTTGAATACCTCTCCCTCGGAGAGCAACATTATCACCTGGTTGAGAACCTTGGGGGATTCGAAGCTCCACATCGCCATCAATGGTGGGAATTCGTACACGACCTCCAAGCATAGCTTTGTAGAAAGGAATCTTGGCATCAACGAAAACGTCATAATTTTGTCGACGGAAGATCGAAGATGGTTGGATCTATGATACAATAAAAATGATGAATAAAGGATTATATCATGAATACACACACAACTTACATTCAAAGTAACAAAGAGATCACCATTGGCACCTTGTCCTTTAATAGGAGCATCACCTTCACCAGGGACTCTGACTCGAGAATTCTGGTCTACACCAGGTGGGATATTTACTTTGACAGTCTTGTGTTCTCGCACCTTGCCTACACTATCACATGTATGACAACCTGCACCAGGTGGAATTGCTGAGCCAAGACCGCCACAAGCAGAGCATGTTGTTTGCATATGGAATCCACCCATGCTGATAGTTTGTACACCTGCACCATGGCATACAGTGCATTGCTGCTTTGTCTTGCCGTGTTGCAATCCAGAACCCTTACACGTGGTACATTTCGTTACACGGTCCACAATGACACTCTTTGTTGTACCCTTGACAGCTTCCATAAACGAAATAGACAAGGGAACCTATCACAATCATCATGACTCAGTACAATGAAACAATGTATACCATATTATATATATACCTGAATATTTTCACCGGGTGCATTACGGAATGGATGACCACCCATACCACCAGCACCAGCACCACCTCCAAATCCACCAGCAAATCCACCACCAAAGAATTGACTGAAAATGTCATTGGGATCGAATCCACCAGGGAACCCACCACCAGCACCACCTGTGCCACCATGGAAACCACCTGGTCCTGCGCCAGCACCTAAAAAAGGAATGTCAAATGGCATTTTCTCGAAACTGTTTCATTCACTTGTACCTTCAAATCCAAAGCCAAATTGATCATATTGTTTGCGCTTTTGCTCATCGGATAGGATCTCATAGGCTTCTTGAATTTGAACAAACTTTTCACGAGCATCCTTCTCCTTGTTGGTATCTGGATGATACTTTTTCGCAAGCTAAAACAAAATATTCCGTGTTACTCTTGTCATGTTGATCATTTTCATTCAATAAATTACCGCATAATAAGCCTTTTTGATATCGCCTTGGCTTGCATTCTTGTTGATGCCTAATACTTCATATGGATCACGTTTGGCCGCCTTGTTGGGAGCTGCGTATCATTGGAGTTGAGCTGAGCTGCTTCATATACTATTGTATGCGTATCTCCTTACCAGACGCATGGAAACAACGCTATCACACTACGTTAGATATATGTTGCAGTATCCATTGTTGTAATAGCCACTTACTGTTTGACGCTCCATGGCAGGTGTCGCGTTACATGCAGGTGCATAGCCTTGAATGGTGTCATGTCAGATAATGTGTGTGTATAGGCTGTTCTCCTTTCTTCTTCTATAGCTCACCTCTAGAGACACGAGCATATCGAATAGTGTGGAATTGTCGTTGAGGTGCTGATCTTAGAGAAGCACATTGAACTGCGATTCTCCAAGCAACCCGAGTCATTGCGTGCTGTAAAGTAAATTGGCTGCTCGGACACCCAGCATCAATTTAATAATGCCTGTTCAGCTTGTGACTGTGAACCCCCACCCCTCCATCTCAACGGAAAGCTGCATCTAGGTCATTCTGGAGAGGATGCTATATAATCAATGTCATGTTGACTTTATTTAAGATGATGAATAATGTCTCAATGACAAGCGAGTGCTTTCATCTAGTTGTTGCTCTCGTTCACGTGGCATTGCTATGGGAGCATTTATATCCAGCAAATATACCTCTTCTATCAGCGTCCAAGATTGTACCATAAGGATCCACTTGTTCAAATACTTTTGACATTTATACAACAACTCAATCATTTAATCATGCAGTTATTGGTACATCAAATTAAGCGTATTAAAGTGATTGTTGACCAGTGTGAAAGATACTGTTGACACTGCTATTGCCATCTCACGTGATTGCCATGTTGTACAGCAGCACAATCCATCCGATCCGTATTCATACAATATCCTCCAAATATACAATGAACGGCTTCATTTTTGTGCGAGATATGTTATAATACGCATATACAGCGTGTGATGTGAGATATTCTTTTCGAGGACGGGTAACGTGATAAAACAAGTGACAAGGGGTGGTTGGATAATGCAATGGTGATTTCATCTTAGGATCTGCTGGTGGCATTGGATGACGATTGCAGTTGAGAAAGATCGATTCTTTCGGGTGGACTTGATACATTGCATGCCCATTTGACGAGATCCACTTTGGCTGCTGCTGCATTGACAAGATAATCGTGTTTCTAAAAGGTTCCATGTTAGATAAAAGGAAAAATTCGTTCCATGCAAAGATATCACTTACCATGAGATCACTTGGTGTTGCTCGAAGTTTTACATCCTTGACCAAGCTAATAATATATATTCAATCTGGTTAAACGAGGATCGGTTTCCAAGCACAGAGAGCTAAACCTACCATTTGTCCACAAAGTCTGTCAACACTTCAGGGAACTTGTTGGGTGGAAACGATGGAACAGGCTCATTCACAATATGTTGCAAGAGTTCAAAGATTGATAATGCATTGCCATCGGGTGGGAAAGGAAACCTTGCTAAAGCCAATTCCATTAACGAGATACCGAGTGACCAAACATCGGATTTGACAGAATAAGGAGATCCCATAATACGTTCTGGCTATAGATATATAGAATCCATGCATATGAGTCAATGATTCTATGATACATGCTTTTACTTACACTCATATAAGAACTTGTACCAACAAATGTATCTGCCACTGAATTGATGAGTTGTCCGGAGACTCCGAAATCGCAAAGCTTGATCTGTCCCTGAGAATTAACCAACACGTTGGATGGTTTCAAATCTGCATCATGTCAATGTGCTGAACATCCCCATTTAGATTGACTTACCCCGATGGATGATCCGATGTTCATCATACAAATATATCAACCCATCAACAATCTAATAAAACGTCAGTCTTTTTTTTTCCCTTAAACTGAATCGAGAATAATTCAACTTACTGCATAAGCAATTTTGCCCAATACATCCAAAGGAATTGGTCCATGTTTCTTATAAATCCTATCCAGTGAACTATAAAAGATGTGTTAAATATACATGAACGATAGCTATGGATATGAACTTACCCGACATCCATATATTCCATGCAGATCGAAATGTCACCTCCATTCATGAATGCGCCATAGAAACTCACAATATGTCGAGAGTTACAGTCGTGCATGAATTGAAGTTCTCGCATGATTTGTTTTCGAACATTCATATTGGCTTCGACGTGAATAATCTATACGAGATACAGCCTATGAATATACATGTCCACTTTGCACTTACGACCTTTTGCTTACCTTTTTAGCCATCACCGTATTTGTCCTTACATGCAATACTTTGCATACAGTACCACCGTTGCCACGACCCAACTCATCCACATTCTTAAAGTCGTCAGGACGTAGATCCAGTCGCAATTCAAGGCCAGGTTCCAGATCCTTAATCTTTTCACACAGTTTGTCGTATTCTTCTTCAAGGCGTCGCACAGATGACCGTCGTTTGTCAGGTACTGTTTCTGGTTGGCTTACAACGACGGGTGAATTTCCGAGCGTCAAGTTTTTGAAATTACGTTTCTTTCGCAAAGGCATTGTAATTCAAGAAAGACAAAGGAGGAAAGAGAGAAGGGGTTGTTGAGAAGCAAGAGTGCGCCATCATTACTTCTGGACACCGACAACGACTTGGTCCTCAATTTCCAGGCCCGTATAAGTTATTTACTTGCGCCACTACACCTAAACACGCACCCCCTTTTTTTACATCTCCTTGTAATAATAAAATGGAGTGGTTGAAATTGAATACATGAGAATATCATATGTGGTTGCCATGGTTACAAAGAACAAGAAAGAAATTATGATTGATGTTTATTATTCAAATGAGGTATCCGCACAGATTGTTCCACAAAGGAAACCCATTGATCTACAGCATATTGACGTATATGAACATCATCTACAGTAGCAGCTGCCAGCATAGACCATAAATGAACTTGTTCGGGTGATTGTACCAATGTAACACGTACTCCGCCATCACGTGCTCGTGAAGCGAGATAGCCTGCTTCATCTAGCAAGACTTCATTGCCTCCCACTGTAATAAACATATTGGGCGGTAAACAAGCTTCAAGATTGGCTTCAGCAGGTAAATAGCGAAACGGTTGATCACCATCTTGGGGTATATAACTTTCTTCCATACGATCCACTGCTGCTGCATTGACATAGTCGACTCCACCATTAGCACGCCATGACTCGCCACCTGCTTCTAATCCAGTATACGGGGATGCGAAGATAGCACCTTGAAACTTTGCATTATACAGATACATCAAATCGAGAGCAATGGATGCACCAGCGTCATCAGCACCTATAATAAAAGCATAAGGAACATAACGTACAATACAAGCATTCAAATATCACTTGCCTATAAAGAGCTTGGATGCTGGTACATGCATAGAATTAATTAACCAATCGTAAGTATTCTTGAGATCATCCACAGCTGCTGGAAACATGTTCTCGGGAGAAAGACCTAGATGAATGCATCAGTTTCATCTCATTCTTCAACAATATCCACATGTGCAATTCTTACGATATTTGGCTACAAAGATGGTACATTTCATATTCTTGTCGGCTTCGAGTGCACGTATCCAGGTAGTCCAAGTTTTAACATACAATGGGCTCAGATCACATCGGAATCCTCCACCTATGGGTAAAAAAAAGAGAGTTCAATATATTATATGGTCCGTGTGTGTGTGTTCCCCCTTTGTACCTGGTACCCATAATAGAACAATATCACTGTTGGCTATACGGTCTTCCAGTGCTTCTTTTTTCTCGTTGCTAACGTTTTCACCAATCCACATGCCTCGATCATCTTGGTTGCAGACCCAGGAACGATCAAACGGAAGTAGGAAGCTCAAGAACTTTATAATGCGACGAGCTTGACCTTGACTACGCCAGCTTAAGGCAATGCGTAACAGGAAGAGAATAATCCAACGACGTACTGTCCAGAAAAACGTCATGTCAACGAGATGCACGCGTCGTTGTGTGCGTGTGTGTATGTGCACGAAAGAGGGAAAAAAGAGCGATGATTTAATCTCTTGGAGTGCGATTTTCTTTTACCGCAAGAGGATGATGGATGGATGAATGAGGGAAATGCATGAACCATAGAATAATGCGAGGATAAGGATGCACCCGAGAAAACCACGTTTATTGTCTTGATGGTTTACTACATGGCTGTGCGTTATTGTTATGGATGCCATCATAATACGAGTACATTTGAACATCCCCCTTTTCAATTTTCATTTGCATCAATCACCTTTCTGCGCTCACCATATAAAACATCTCATAGTATCAAGGTTACTGATGCTTGTAGATTCTATCCTTAAATAATGTTCTTGTCTGATAATAAAGTTCGTCAGTGTATTACAGTAAATTCATGTTTCATGTTCTACTCTTTGTGCGCCTGCATCAAAATGTTGCAATACATTGCTTTTAATGTCAAAGGTTAACACTGCACCTTGATGCAGGAGATACGTATGAGTTTGTTGGAATGATAGCTACTTTTCTATGATTATTCACAGTCAATCCTTTACCAAATAACGTTGCATTCAATCCACCTTTGGCATCTTGTTTTTAATATCATGTTTTCCACAGCATAACATAACACGCTCCACCGTGTTATATATGAACCAATATCTTCCACACCTAGCTTTGTGATCAGAAATCTAGATTTATTTGATATTAATAGGGACACATGATGGAAAAGGTTGGGAACAGTAATGGATCATTATCACAGTAAACCATGGTGACTGTGCAACATGCAAAAGACACTAGCATGAATCTACGTATATTTCATTCTTTGATGTAGCCAAAAAGACCCACTCGGATAAAATATAACAGACTGCTATGGTTCGCAATACAACAGCAGTTACGCATCATCACAACGCTAATCCATTCACGTGATCTTATCGTGATTCGATTGCATAAAAGCAACAATTGCCATCATTATATTGTGAATTTTATCAGGCGATAATCTTATAACGGTGGGATAGTGAGATATCGAGAGCCAAATGATCCATAGTTCTAACCTAATGAAGGGTTGTGTAATCGCTTGGTCAGATGGGTCCAAAATCTCGTTTTTGTCAATCCTTGTGAAACTTGGTTTTCAAGAAGAGCGTTATTTTTGTGGCAAAGATTGTTTTATTTTCGCAAGAACATCCCAATATCACAGATATATTTTCGTGCATAATACAACCGATTGCTTCATCTCATGTGTTGTTGTAGCCAACATGGAGTAGTTGGATGCCATAATCTGATGTGTAGTACTCTACTCATATCGGGCTTCTGATCACACGACGATTGACTATTTTGATAGTAAGCTATAAGCAATTTTATTATGCATCTAACAAGGATGTGTTTTTCACATAGGTAAACAATCATTGACATTGTTTCAATAGGGTGCTAGTATCTATATATCAGTGATAGGATCCAGGTTACGCAAATCATCGCATAAATGTAGTCTAAAAGATCCCATGGGAGGTTCCAGAAGGTATACAATGAAACCTTAATATCCATAATATGCTTTTTATGCCATGAATGAGCAGTAATGAACCATTTGTAGTAAGGAAGAAAGAGAAAGAGATATACAAGTAGGTATCACCATGGATACAAGGTGAGCGCGTATAAATGCTGTGTTAACTTTGTTATCGGTTTGTGTGACATGAATAATCGACTATTGGCGCCATTCTTGCAATACAGGTTCCTTCCTCTCCTTTTCTCACATCTCGTTCATCATCCTTAGTCTGCCTCTCATTTCAGTGATCCCTTAACGCGACTCGATCCATTGTACGAGAACCAAGAGACACGCACAACCAACACCATACACCTGCAACTGAAATTTCTCGGTGCGCATTGCCGTGTCCATAATGTCTGCACAAAGCAGCGTAATGACCGATCGTCGCAGTGGCATGATCTCGTCACTTGGATATCCACAAGGCAGCATGATCGTTAGCAGAGCTGTAGCTGCTGCTGCTGCTAACAGCCATCATTCGACGCGACGAGGAGGACGAGGTTCTAAACGATACTCTGTATCTGCCTTTTATTCGATGGCTGCTGAACAAGATGTTGAAGTCGAGGATGAATTAGCTCAAGGTATAAAGAATAACACTAGGATGAATGCATCAACCAACCTCTTTTTCTATAGTTCAGCGCACCTTACGTGAGCTCAAAACCAAAATATCAGCACAATCAAAGAAGAACTTTATGCTTGAACGTGATGTACGATTTCTGGATTCTCGCATTGCTCTATTGATTCAAAATAGGATGGCATTGAATGAGGTAAAACAAAGAATTAACAATGAACCATGTGCAATAACTGATCCATTTCATATAGCAAAATGAAATGGCATCTCATTTGGAGGAACATGACGATAGTACAGACGACCATTATCCTGATGATCGAAGGATGCAACAATACGGCAACTTGTTCTTTCTTTTACAAAGTGAACCACGACACATTGCAACACTTTGTCGACTCGTCAGCTTAGCCGAGATTGATACATTGCTTCAAACCGTCATGTTTACACTTTACGGCAACCAGTATGAAAGTCGAGAAGAACATTTGCTATTGACTATGTTTCAGGTGAGATATACCGTCAACAAGTACTTGTCATAGGATTAACGAGTATTTCCAGAATGTCTTGGCAGCACAATTCGAAACGACAGCCGAATTCACATCCTTACTACGTGCCAATACACCTGTTTCTCGTATGATGACGACATATACTCGACGTGGACCAGGACAATCCTATCTCAAATCAGTATTGTCGGATAAGATCAATGATTTGATTGAACACAAGGACATGAATTTGCAAATTAATCCACTCAAGGTAACAATGGGAATAGGATGGATGGAAATAAGGTATTAATTCAATATGATCTCATATAGGTTCAAGAGGAGATATTGGAACGGATAACAATTGAAAACGATGGTGTACTTCCTCCCAATTTCCGCAAAGCTTCCTCAGCAGAAGAAGCTGCCCAGGATCCTCAGGTCAAAGCATTAATTGAACCACGTTTGAAGCGATTGATGGATATCGCCAATTCGTTTTTACAAACTATTATCAACTCGCTCGATCAGGTGCCTTATGGTATTCGTTGGATATGCAAGCAGATTCGTTCCTTGACTAAGCGAAAGTATCCTGATGCAAGCGAATACGCCATTTGCTCTCTTATTGGTGGTTTCTTCTTTTTACGATTCATCAACCCTGCTATTGTCACACCGCAAGCGTATATGCTAGTGGATGGTATCCCGAGTAACCATCCTCGATCCACACTCACCATGGCAAGTAGGATGCACTGGGTGATTATATGGATCCAATGCTAACTCCTATGTTACTATCTAGATTGCTAAAATGCTACAAAACTTGGCCAACAAGCCGACATATGCCAAGGAAGCGTACATGATCCCAACAAATCCATTCGTCGACAGAAACAAGCAACGTATCAACAGGTTCTTGAATGATTTATGCGAAGTGGGAGATTTCTACGAGTCTTTGGAGATGGATCAGTACATGGCACTTTCCAAGAAGGATATTGTTATCAGCATCACACCAAATGAAATCTACAACACACAGTCTTTATTACACCAACACATTGACATTCTTGCACCTAAAGAGACCGATCATCTTCGAGTTCTGGTGACAGAAGTAGGAATTGCACCATCCCAAGTACCTAGGAAAGAGAACAAGCCTATTGAATTACCCTTATTCAGTCGATGGGAAATCCCTATACAAGGTAAGGGGAGAAGGAAAACATCTTGTTTATGGATTGCTTATAACACATTTATAAATAGATTTGACAACGACATTAATGTCAGAGAACAATATTACACAAAACGATATTCTGTATATGGAAGCCAAAGCGATTTTCGTGCAGTTGATTCGATCACTTCCTTACCTTGGACGACCACCACTGGATTTGGTGAGAATTGCAGAGACGGCTGGTACCGCCAATGACGCACAACTTGTCCGCAAAGGTATCAAGGTCAAAGAAATGCTGGTGGATCTGGAAGATGCTGGGATCACCGATGCACGTGATGGATATCGGTTGTTGGTGGAAGAAATCACCCAAGAGCTGGCACATTTAGGCGACTTGAAACACAAAGTGATGGAAGAGATGCGATCTTTGGAAAGTGTATACAAGACCATTCAGGATCATAACAACTATCTCAAAAGTCAGTTGGAAAGTTACAAGGCGTATCTGCAGAATGTTCGTATTCAGAGTGGTGGCGGTGATAAATCCAACAAGAAACAAGTCGGCATTGGTGTTCAGGTCACGGATGGTAAAGTCAAGCAAAAATCCGGTAAACAACACTTTCAAGGTCCCGCCAAATTCACACACCAGCAATTGGAACGCGAGGGTATCATTGCCGAGACTGAAGTACCAGAATATAGGTATATACATGCTGTGATGGAAGAAACGCACATGAGCTAACCAGAGTTGTTTTAGGCGAAGCAATATCTTTTTAACCATCATATCCCCCATCCCTGGTACATTTATCATTGCGCTCCATTACAAAGGTATGAATTCATTGGCTGTAGGGAAAAACAAAACAATCGCTCATTGCATGGATAGGGCGTGATAAACCCATCTTGGAGATTGATTTGAAGCTGGACGATCTATTGGAGAAACAACAAGACAATGTACAGTTACTGGATCTCGAGTATATCAAACTTCACGTCTCCAAAACCTTACAACTCCTTACCAAAACTTTCATGTCGAAGAACAAGTAAGTATTTCTTCAATTGGATTGAATTGCGTATTAACATTTTGGTATCCTAGAATCGGCTTCTTCTCTTAGTCACCTTTTTGGAATATATATATATGTGTGTTTTCTATTATCTATATGACCTATTACTACTACTCACTTTGATCCACGTGTAATGGCATTTTACGTTGGATATATCATTATAAAGTAATCTTTTACTAGTCATAAACCAGTGTTTTTATATAAAGACTTTGTCAATTACTATGTTATTATATTGGGGATGGTACGATAGTGTATTGAAGAATAAACGGTGCGTAAGGAATTGCATATAAAGTTATTAAAGTGGCCATACAAACCAACGACGTTCTTGTGTACTACTGGAAGGTTCAGGATCAAGATCATCATCATTGTTATCATCGGAAGTATCTTGATTGCTATCATCACCCGATGCTGCAGCGGTGGTAGTAGTAGTTGTCTCTTCGGGAGTTGTGGGTGATGGTGTCTCGTTGTCTTGACCATCGTTGGATGGTGGGGGAGTTGCTATGATGGTACTGCTGCTGTTATTATCATCATCGTCATCAACAGGATCAGTAGCAGAAGCAGAAGGCTGTGGTGGTTGTTCTGATCCAGAAGAAATAGGAATTGATGTCATTGATGAAGCGTCTGAAGAAGCTGGGGTGGATGATACCGAGGATGAAGATGCATTCGTGGTGGTATTAGTACCAGGAAGTGTCAGATTGAGAGAAGAGGCTGAAAATTCAACAACAAGCTCGATGGATGCTGCGACATGATCTTGGTAATAGTACATGATAGTTTGGAAACCATCGCCAATGGTAACAGTAGCATTCTGAGCAATGTCAAAAGAAAGATTGCCTTCCATACCATCGAGAAGCATCATCGCCATAGTAGTATCATCAGCTAATTCAGGATCCATTTGTACTTTGAGATTTTCGGCAACGGCAGTACCACCTGCAGGAATGGTCACTGGGGGGTCCACTTGAGCATCCATGCGACCCAATGTACCATATACCTCCCAATAATTCTTTCCATTGACATCTGCCTTTATATGGGAAATAGTAAAAGGCGTGTCCAAAGGATTTTGAATAGTAATGTACGAATAACCCACACGTGTCGTTAGAATTTCATCTGTTGCCTTGACGTTCACAGCCTGAATCAAGCTAGCATTGATTCCTTGCATGTTGGTGGATAAACTCACGGTGGAAAGGGCTTGTTTGAGAGGTGGGATCGATGTTGAATCGGTTGAACCACGCACGTTGAGAGGTACATTTGCATTCGTCATATAGTTGCTCAAAAGCTGTCCAAGTGCTTGTAGGTTGGAACCCATCATGTGCATTTCACCTGACACTGTGTTGTCACCAGGCACAAGCAAAAGGCCTAGTACGTACACTTTACCGACAGACGCGTCAAATTCAGGCATTATCACATCCAGTACGATATCACCAAGCGTTGCAGTGATCTGAGATGGATTGTTAAGAGTAAATGTGACATTGACAATAATGTACTCGGATGTTGCTCCTGAGACAGCTAGGTATTGGATAGGCGATGTTCCACCAAAATTATTGAATCCTGGAATATAATAAAGTCATGAATACACATATGCTATTATGAAAAACGAAAATATAGGTTACATACCTGCAAGTGTAGTATCAACACCAAATGTAATACCATCCAGTGATAGAGATCCAATGGCAGTGCTTGCAACAGCATCTGATTTGCCACTTAGCTCAAACGTCACATTTGAAGTGGATGTGAGCATCGTTACAAATGTATCAAAATAATCATGTGCATCATCATAAACCTTGAATGGGATATTGGAGAACTGTGTAGTAACCAAGCCTGTATCACTCGTGGAAGCACTTTCATCCTTGACTAACAAATTGGCAATATTGTGACCACCAAGACCAGCAATGGTATCCATGCTAATCTGTGATACACCTAATGGGAAACCGAATGGATTGTGCAATTGAGCTTGTACCCTGTTGGAACTTGTAGGTGGTGCATATGGATCTTTGGTAAGGTCCATTTGCATGTTGACTAGTTCAATTGATGTAATCAATGATGGTATTGCATCTGGACCAGGCATAATCACATTTTCAATCTTGATAGACTTGAAACCCTTAGTAAGCCAACCCACTTGTCCATTGGGACCTGATCCAGAATCACCGACTACCGTCAATGGTGTATCCTTGCCACCCAGATAATTCTCAAACACCTTGGTAACAGCATCCAATCCCTTTTGTGAATCTTGAGGAATCATACGGCCCTTCATGTTGATATTGGCAGTACCTTTTGGTGGGAATACTGCAGCACCATCACTGGCTAGCGGACCAAGTAATACATCTTCAAAGTATGCACTGAAGCCTGCACCTGCCAAATTGAATCCTACTTGACTTGGATTGTTGATGGTAGTGGATGCAGTAAGAGTGATACCACCTGCAGGATCATTGGATGGCAAGTCAAACTTGTTGATCTTGACAGCATCTTTGAAGCCATTGGCACCAGAAAGTGTCACAAACTTGTTCATCTTGACATTGGTAAAAGTGAGACCAAGAGCATTGACATTGACTGCATCGGTATAAATGTTCCATTGGAAATCAGGATTGTTGATCATGTATGCTGCAAATTCACCCATGGCATCTTGATCAGTTACTGAGAAATCACCAGGCACATTAAACTGGGCACCCACATCGGCTTTGGAATCAATGGTTGCCATGTGCACAGTACCAAGAACACGACCTTCCCAAGCAATGGTAAGGGGTGATGGGAATGAGATTTGAGCATCCATAGGACCGGCATTGGTAATACTTCCAGACATTTCCACCTTGAAGCTTGTATCAGTGGGAGACGAGAGAATAACTGAATCAAAGCCGAGAATGGCACCGTCTACAATTTGCTGCACAATAGGTTGGCCAACAATAGGGATCAAGCGTGTCACTAAACACAAACAAGAGTAGCACTTTAGCACGTGTATAATAACGTCATTCAATCAACAAACATACCTGTTTGATCAGTTTCAACGGCTACACTGTTTTGAGAAAACTCGAGTGTATTATCATATTGACCAATGGTCAATCCAGATTGCAGTTGAAGATCTGCAGAGAGTGCTTGCATTGCCTGCATCACATAGCTCGAAACATTGAAGCCTTGGAAGAGACTTGAATCAGGAGATACATTCTCCATTCCTTCCACATGCAATCCACCCATGCCAAACAATGCATCTAATGCACGTGTGTCCATGTTGGCTGATACTGCAAGCTGACGCAGTAATAAAGCTACTGATGCGGGTTCAACATTCATGGTCATGGCAAGCGGATTGGATTGTGCTGTTGAATGACCACCAATAACAATAGGACTACTGCTTAGATCTTGGTCAATATTACCCACAGGCATGCCTTTGTATGTTACAGAGGATTTGACCGATGTAATGCTAAGACCAGCAGTAAAAGGATTGGCAATCGATACTTGTACTGTTACAATACCCGTATTGGGCGAGTCTTCATTGACGGTCAATTTGGAGCCTTGCACCAAGGGCGATGTCAAACCAGGTAAAGTGGTGGTGAGAGTAATGGCACGAAATGCTGTAGCTAAGGAAGCAATGGCTGTTGAGCCATCAAAACCAGAAATAGTAACATCATTGTTCTTGCCCATAACAAAGCTGCTAAGTAGATTCTGACCCACACCAGAGCTCTTGGGATCAAAAGTAGAAGACGCCGAGACGCTGTTTGAACCACGATTCAACTTGAGATTGGATAACATGACTTGACCCAGTTGAGTATCACTTGCAAGGAATGCAAAAGTAACATCGCCAGTAGCAATCGTAAAGTCAGAAGGATTATCCATGGTCACATTGATAGCAAGTTGCAAAGCATCTGATGTACCACCAACAACATCTACTGCATTGACAACAGTTGCACTGCTGTTCAAAAACTGCAAGCCATGAAGAGTTGTTGGGACTTTGAATGTAATACCGGAAAGTGTAATGTCGCCAATAGGTGTGCTTGTTTTGGTACTAGCCTTTCCACCGACATTGAATGTGTAGGCATCAGATGCAGTGAGATCATAGGTGAACTTGTCAAAGTCAGCATGCTTGTCATCCATGGCAGCAATTGATACGTTGCTCATGGCAAATTGGAGTTTTCCAGAAGCTTGATCGCTTTGTGAAGGTACATAAGGAGTAGAAATGACGGCAAAGTCACCTGATGCATTGGTGCCTAGATTGAGCTCTTGTGAAACTTGGGTAATGTTGAGCGAAAAACCAAATGGAATGGAGAAGTCAGCAGTGACGGCAGGAGCCGAGACAATGGGTGCATAAGGTGCATCCGATGAAAAGCTCATATCCAAGAGACCCATACTAACGCCATGGATAATATTCATAGGCTCTTTAAGACCCAAACCTACATTGAGCTGCACGCTTTGAAAACCTTCAGAGAGCCAACCAATTGTATCATGACCATTGGGTGCACACGAGACACCACGAGCATTGGTGATGCTCTGATTGCCGGAAATGTATCTTGAGAAAAGTACACCAATCTTTTCAAGGTTTGCCACGTCTGATTGTGGTACAAGTGTACCAGCAAGCATCAGCTTGTTTTCGCCTTGAGTAAGTGTCACGTTGTCGGATGTTACTCGTCCAAGCATAACACCATCATATGCAATATCAAGTGTAATGGTACCCAGTTGTACGCCAATAGGTGATGGACTTGTAAGTATGGTTCCAAGCTTCACTTGGATGCCACCTTCTGGTGCATTAGCTGGTAGATCGAATGACTCGATTGAAACTTCTGGAAAACCATCCATGCCTGTAAACAAGTCATGTATTTAATAACTGCATATATTTAATACGGTGAGTTGTTTCTTACCTTTCAATTCAATAACTTTGTCTAGATCCACCGTTGCTGATCTTTAGAATATATTAGTACTGCTGTAATCAGCACTGGAGAATATAATGTATGTACCTTGTTAGCGCATGGATATCAAGTTTGCCTTTGATTCGCCATTTGAAACTTTCCAATGCCAGCATTTCCTTTGCGAATGCAGCAAACACACCAGCGTCATGGATTGTAAATGGTGTGACAGCATCAATAGAACCATGTCCACCAGAAACATGGGTATCTGGAAGGGTGATTGTTCCAAGCAATAGAGTGTCATTGTAATAGACATTCAGAGGATTATGAAAGTGAATGTCGGCAGAAAATGGACCAGTATTTGTAAGTTTGCTACCCATGTGCATAAAGAAGGTTGTATTCATGTCATAGGTTGTTGCTTCTTGACGCTTAGTAGCAGCTTGTTCATTGTCAGGGAGGGAAAACGTAATATCCGCCTTGTTTACATTGATGCCAGCCTTGTTCATAATACTTTGCGCAATCATTGGGAAAAAGACAAATATAATGAGCAGAACAACGACCACCACAATGATGGCCGTTAAAATACTGCAAATGATCCAATATTTCTTTTGCTTATAGAATCGTCGTCTTGGTGGTGGTGGTGGTTTTTCAGCGTATGCTTCCATAACACTACCATCAACGCTGGATTGGTAATAGCGTGCTTCCTCGCCATAGTACTGAATTTGATCTGGGTTGTTGCCTGTTGTTACATGACCCGTCTCTGCTGCTGCAACGGCATGATGCTGTTCAATGGCTGGGCTATGACCTGTTGGGCTATGGCTCGCCATTGTACGATTCTCTGAGAATGTTCAAGGTGAACTATTCAATGCATGCTACTGTATTTATATATTAGACACAAGATTGCTCAAGGAAGCACATATGGGTGACAGTAATGTGTATTCGATCCGTTAGGAAAGCTTGTTCAACCAACACGATCACATCATCCAAGATCATACACAATGTTGAGTTAAAAGTTAAAATATCGTTACTGCAAGTGGCTCGATCATTGCTACATATTCTCCTTATATATTGAACATGTCTCATCCATTCTCTACCATGCTCAATATCCATCAATAATTCGACAAATTCAAGTCGTAGAGAATGCATCGAGATCAAGATGGTTACTTAAACACACCTTATTTAGCTCTATGCAGGGTACAGGTTTGTTCCTTGTAGTACATGAAAAGAATCCCTGTGTTTGACTCAGTCTACTCGACTTTTTTTTATCCCATGCACAAGGTGTGCATACTATGCGAAATGCACACATGTCGATGAAATGCGATTATCTTGATGGTCCATTACTATAATGAGCTCGTTGGATCAATCGCATGTATACATGCAGCACCAATGCGTATATTATTATGTGTGTGGATTGCGTCAACTCGCTGTGATTCAGTAGTAGATTTGATTCCTACCATAATGCAGCAAGTCCCTTCTTGTGTCACCACAATGGTCCAACTGGACAATGACATTGAGAAAATGACCAGCTTTGCAACAATGAGTGTAACCATTGTGATCATTGATGGTGCCTTGCTTCTTTATTTCCCATAACAGCTACGGCATACATGGCCATAACAGGGGACATCTTATCCTTTATGGTGTATTCTGTCACGATTTCGATTTCCTTACATGAGCACATCAGCAATGCAGCAGCATTTGCCTATGGATAGAGTGACACACCCTACATTTTTAGATGGGTTTTCCAAACTCCTTTTTCATTCGTGCACCCACAACAACCTAAGGGATGAAATTCACCACCACCAACATCCACCAGCGTAAAAATTTGGTATGTACATGTACTCGCAAACACGACAACTTTTCACACACACACAGGCACATGAAATTCCTCTCTTTTCTTTATTTGTCAAGTTAGTTCTATACTGGGTTGTGTGGTTTTAAAGTGATTGTGATAATACTGCAAGGTACAATGGTGTGAAGCAGCATGGTGATTGTTGATATGGAATGATCGTAAGCACGGACCTGTCAAAAAAGCACCGTGCGGACGACACTAGCCTAAAACGCCTTTTGGTTCAATCGATCTTATCCTTAAAGGACCTAGGCCTTATTCATGTCATGTTACACCACCCTTTTTTCGACAACCTTATAAGAATCAAAGCATCAACCAATGTGTACGTTAAATGAGGAAATGGTAGTAGAGCAAGAAAATATTGTATTATTCATATAAAAAGTACATCACTACAGTGTAAAACATTGCGTGCATATAAAAAAAATCCAACACTAAGGTAAGATGAGGGGAAAAGAGGGAACTAATTGTTGGGTAAAGTCAAAGATTATGCCATGCGGAAAGGCCAAAGCCAGTGTGGTTTGCCATCATCAGATTCTCCCGATGAGCTACTGGAAGAGGAAGCATCGTCACTTTTGTCACCCGATCCTGTTTCGCTTGGCTTTTCAGATGTTGTCTTATCGGCGTCCTTGTTTCCATCACCACTTTCTGAACTTGATTCTTTTGCTTCTGGAGTAGGAGTGGGTTTATCAGTAAGGCCCCCTAATAAACCGCCACCACCTGATGATGTTGCAGACGAAGACGCTTCTTGTTCAGCACCTGACGATGTTGCACTAGCTTCAGGTGCCTTGGAAGAGTAACCAAGTTTATCCAAAACACTCTTGGGGAGCTTATCAATGACGCTTGCTGGCAAATCAGCGATACTGCTGTTGCTGGTACCGGAATCAGGTTCATCTGCACCAGTAAGAGAAAGACCAAGAATGTTGAAATCAAGAGTGGCAGGTACTTCCATTTGGTAGTAGTACAAGGTCGAAGCGAAACCATCTCCTTCACCAACGATAACAGAAGCGTTCTGATAAATGTCGAATTTCAAATCCTTGGCATTAAACAAGAGCTCCAACAATTGACCAATATCAGCATCCACGGTCACTGGCATTTCCTCAGATGTTGCTTGTTGACCAGAAGGAACCTTGAAAGCACTTGGTAGCTTGTAGTCAATATGACCCACTTGGAAACGGTTGCCGTTGAGAGTAGTATACACCACAGCTTCGATGCTGTTGATAGAGAATTCAGTACCAATTGGATTGGTGAGTGTGATCTTGGTCTTGGCTTCATGGGTTGTCAATGCATCCAGACCAGCACTGACATAAACTGAGTCGACAAGCTTATCCTTGATACCAGTCATGGTGGTTGCAAGCTTGATGGTGGACAAGGCATCCTTCAAGGGTTCTATCTCGGTAGCATCTTGTGATCCAAGAATTGTCAATGGAACTGTTGCACCAGTCATATAATCGCTCAATAGTTGTTGCAATGCCTTCTTGTCGTCACCACCCATGTGCATTTCAACATCCATGGTGTTGTTGCCAGGTTTGATAGTGACATCCTTGAGGAACACATCTCCAACAGCTGAATTAAACTCGTTCATATTGGTAATCAGCTTCATATCACCAAGTGTGATAGTTATTTGAGATGGATTGGTCATGGCAATGCTCAACTTGACAAGGATATACTCTGAAGTACCACCAGTGACAGCCATGCTTAAAATTTCGGTCTTGCCGTTAAAGTTGTTAAAACCTATAGTGTTCTTTTGTTAGTATGGAATTTGACAAAACATCAATACACTATACAACATACCAGCCAATGCAGTATCCACATCGAAATCGATGCCATCAAGCTTAAGAGCACCAATAGCAGTATCTGTCACAGCATTGCTGATACCAGCTAAACCAAATGTGACATTGCCAGTGGCAGTGGTAGCCTTGAGGAAATCGCTGAATACCTTGTGGGCATCATCAAAGGTACTAAATGGCACGTCGCTGAATTGGGTTGTCACCAAACCAGTTTCGCTTGTTGTTGCTTTTTCATCAGGGATCTTGAGACTGGCCATATCAGTTCCACCATAACTTGCTGTCACTTCCATGTTCAGACTTGAAACACCCAATGGGAAACCGAATGGATTCTTGAGTTGTGCCAACACCTTGGTGGAACCAGCTGGTGGTTCGTATTCAGACTTTGTGAAATCGATCTGCATATCACCCATAGTGATCGAAGGAATCAATGTAGGTGGTTTATCAGGACCAGGTAAAATCACATTCTCAATCTTGATAGTCTTGAAACCAGTAGTGAGCCAACCCACTTGGCCATTAGGACCAGAACCAGATTCACCCACAACGGTCAATGGACTATCGCTTGCATTCAAATAATTCTTGAACACCTTGGTAACAGCATCCAATCCTTCTTGTGAATCTTGAGGAATCATACGGCCCTTCATGTTGATATTGGCTGTGCCTCTTGGTGGGAATACTGCAGCACCATCACTGGCCAATGGACCAAGTAATACATCTTCAAAGTATGCACTGAAGCCTGCACCTGCCAAATTGAATCCGACTTGACTTGGATTGTTGATGGTAGTGGATGCAGTAAGAGTGATACCACCTGCAGGGTCATTGGATGGCAAGTCGAACTTGGTAATCTTGACAGCATCTTTGAAACCATTGGCACCAGCAAGTGTCACAAACTTGTTCATGCTAATGTTGGTAAAAGTATAACCAAGAGCATTAACAGCAACACCGTCAGTATAAATGTTCCATTGGAAATCGGGATTGTTGATCAAATAGCCAGAAAACTCGCCCATGGCATCTTGATCTGTTACTGAGAAATCACCAGGCACAGTGAATTGAGCACCCACATCGGCCTTGGATTGAATGGTTGCCATCTTGACAGTACCAAGGACACGACCTTCCCAAGCAATGGTAAGTGGTGCAGGGAAAGAGATTTCGGCATCCATAGGACCAGCATTAGTGATACTGCCAGACATGTTCACCTTGAAGCTTGAATCTGTAGGTGATGAGAGGATAATCGATTCAAAGCCAAGCTTAGCACCATCGACAATTTGCTGCACAATGGGTTGACCAACAATAGGGATCAAGCGTGTCACTAAACACAAACAATAGTAGCACCTTAGCACGTGTATAATAACGTCATTCAATAAACAAACATACCTGTTTGATCAGTTTCAACGGCTACACTGTTTTGAGAAAACTCGAGTGTGTTATCATATTCGCCAATAGTCAAGCCAGATTGTAACTGAAGATCAGCACGAAGTGATTTCATTGCTTCCATGACATAGTTGGAAATATTGAAGCCTTGGAAGAGACTTGAATCAGGAGAAATATCTTCCATGCCAGCCACATGTAAACCGCCCATGCCAAGCAATGCATCCAAAGCACGAGTGTCCAAATTGGATTCTTTTGCAAGTGTACGGAGCAACAAAGCAACGGATGCAGGTTCAATATTCATCTTCATATTCAATGGATTCGATTGCACGGTTGAATGACCACCAATGACAATAGGGCTGCTGCTGATATCTTGATCAATGTTACCCACTGGCATACCCTTGTAGGATACAGATGACTTGACAGTGGTGATGGTGAGACCAGCAGTAAAAGGATTGGCAATCGATACTTGTACTGCGACTATACCGGTCTTTGGTGAATCTTCATTGACAGTCAACTTGGAGCCTTGCACCAAAGGATCTTTCAAACCGGGAAGACTGGTGGAAATGCTAATAGCACCAAGTGCCTTGGCCAAGGATTGAATAGCAGTGGAGCCATCATAACCAGAAATGGCGACATCATTATTCTTGCCCATGACAAATGTGCTAAGAAGGTTTTGACCCACACCTGAGCTCTTGGGATCAAAGGTGGAAGAAGCAGTGACACTGTTGGAACCACGGTTCAACTTGAGATTGGATAACATGACTTGACCCAGTTGAGTATCACTTGCAAGGAATGCAAAAGTAACATCACCAGTAGCAATGCTAAAGTCGGATGGATTCTCCATAGTAACATTAATCGCGAGTTGCAAAGCTTCCTTGGTGCCACCAGTGACATCCACTGCATCCACAGTTGTTGGTGTGCTGTTCAAGAACTGTAAACCATGAAGCGTAGTGGGAACTTTGAATGTGATGCCCGAAAGTGTAATGTTGCCAATAGGTGTGCTCGTCTTGGTACTTGCTTGACCACCCACATTAAAAGTGTAGCCATCAGAGGCAGTGAGATCATAGGTGAATCCATCGAAAGCATCGTGCTTGTCATCCATGGCAGTAATGGCAACATTGTTCATGGCAAATTGCAATTTGCCAGCTGCTTGGTCACTCTTGGAAGGAACATAAGGCACATTGATGGAAGCAAAGTCGCCAGTGTCATTGGTACCAAGCTTGAGATCTTGTGATACTTGAGTAATGTCGAGTGAGAAACCAAAAGGAATGGAGTAATCGGCAACGACAGCAGGAGCGGAAGTGATGGGTGCATAAGCAGAATCCTTGTTGAATGCCAGATCAAGATATCCCATACTGACACCGCGAATGATATTCATAGGCTCAGCAAGACCCAAACCCACATTAAGCTGTACACTCTTGAAGCCTTCTGTGAGCCAATTGATAGGATCATGACCATCAGGAGCAGCTGAAACACCAACAGCACTTGTAGTTGACATTTTGCCAGCAACATAGTTGGAAAACAATTGTCCAATCTTGTCAAGATTCGCTTGCTCGCTTTGTGGAACAAGTGTGCCCTTGAGCTTCAAGTCATTGACACCTTCGTGTAAGGTCACGTTTTCAGATGTCACCTGACCAAGAACAACACCGTCATAGCCAATTTGCATTGCAATGGTGCCCAGCTGTACGCCAATAGGAGATGGACTAGTCAACGCCGTACCGAGTTCTACAAGGATACCGCCTTCAGGTGCATTGCCAGGCATTTCAAAGGAGGTGATTGTAACGTTGGGGAAGCCATTCATGCCTATGGATGGTTCAAAAGTTAACATACTTGCTAGCTTATTATGTAATATAGTACTTGCCATTAAGGACAATATCTTTTTCAAGATCCACAGTAGCAGTTCTATAAAGGGAATGTCATCAGTACAATCAAGTTTAATAAAAAAAATAAACTTTTATGCAAAGCTTACCTGGAAAGTGCAGTAATGTCAAGTTTACCCTTCATCTTCCATACAAAGGTTTCTTTAGCCAACATTTCTTTAGCGAATGCTGAAAACTCGTTGGTATCTTTGATAATGAAAGGCGTGACAGCTTTCAATTCACCACTACCACCGGAAACATGTGTATCAGGTAGAGTGAGTGTGCCAAGGAGGATGGTATCGTTGTAATAAACGTTGATCGGGTTATGAAATTTAATATCTGCCGAGAATGGACCCGTGTCAGTCAATTTGCTGGTCATTGACATGTAAAACGTTTCGTTCATGTTGTATTGTTCTTGACGTTTCGCGAGATTATCATTGGGTGGTGAAAACGTGATATCAGCACTGCCAACTTCAATGCCAGCTTTGTTCATGATGGTTTGAGCAATCATGGGGAAGAATACAAAAACGATTAAAAGCACAGCGACAACCACAATGATAGCCGTTAGAATTCCGCAAACGATCCAGTATTTCTTTTGCTTGTAAAATCGTCGCCTTGGTGGTGGTGGTGGTTTCTCAGCGTATTCTTCCATGACACCTGCTGCCACACTATCATTTTGAGAATGTTGATCAAAGTAACGGGCATCATCAGCCCCAGATGTGGCGATTGGCATCTGAGGGCTATTGCTGTACTCGCCCGTCGTTGGCTGAGGATAGTGATGCGTTGCCATGCGATAATGGTAAATATAAAAGAGTGGAGATGTCTGGCAACTCTATGAATGAATCAGTTGCAGTTTTGCACAGCAAAAGAAGGTAAAAAAAAAGAGAGACTTTGATGAGAGAAAAAGAAGGAGAAAGAAAAAAAAAGAGAGGTACAAGAAGATGAAGGACTCAGTTTTTCATTCTCCAGACAAGGATATACGTTTAATAAATCTTGTTCAACCGTTGCAGCCTTTGGACCTCTTCTGGGGTTACGATTGTATACCAATGGGCGCACAAAGCTAATATCAGTGGTCTTGGTAACGAAAGAAAAAAGCTATCCAACCGTGTTCTCTCATGTGAAATACTCACCCCCTTCCATCAGACTTTTATGTATTGTCACAACAACTTTATTGCATGGTTATTCATCTCGTATTTCCATCGAGTCTCAATCGGATAAGCAATCTGGCCATTTCTTCAATGGCTGCATGATGGACAACGTACAAAAAAAGGAAATGAGACCGATCGTGCTTTTCGATAATACCACAGAAAGTATATGGCGGTAAAACAAACTTGCATATATGCATCAGGCACAGGCACAATGATTTGACTTGCACGTGTTGTATAAACAAACAAAATGACAGATCCTACTTTTGGAGAAGGGATCATGGAAATAGTAGATCTACAATAGATGAGTCGGAATAAACATTGTGCACCAACCACGCTTGGATCTCTTTTGTGCCGGTCAAATAATGCTGCGCCTAATGGTGTTGTCTACATATTCATATATCTCATCATCATGGTTTCCCACCATGAGCGTGTAAATGTCGTTTTATTGCAACACTAAAACCAGTGAAAATAATATGATGCCGTGTCATTTTGATCGTTTTGGCAAAGTGGTCTTTCACAAAAGGGATATTTTCGACCATGAGAGCTTTGAGAATGTGTGAGATCAGGATACATACGTACTACTAAAGATGAGCAAAAACGCAACAAT
The DNA here is from genome assembly GCA_025094155.1 of Lichtheimia hyalospora FSU 10163. NCBI lineage: Eukaryota > Fungi > Mucoromycota > Mucoromycetes > Mucorales > Lichtheimiaceae > Lichtheimia > Lichtheimia hyalospora. The sequence continues at coordinate 29,204 of PTRB01000063.1, forward strand.
AGTACAGCCTGGCACTAGCTGTGAAAAGAAAATGAGGTGGTTGCATGGATACCTTTTCCGGTTTAGCATCCCATCGTTAGCTGCATATTCCCCACTTTTGGGCGCAATGGCCAAGCCCTTTGAAAAGGCTAGATGAGGATGATACATTAATGAGTATGGTTGGACCAAGACAACAAAAACCTTTTGTATCTTGGTATATATCAGCACAAGATTATTTTCTGATCTGCTATTCATGGATATTTTGAAAGGTGACACCCGGATTCATATAACGTTGTCTGGAAGAGAAAACGACGATCCTTTTCGTCTTTATTATTATCCCGAGCTTCATTTCTTCCCACCTTCTCGATAGAATCACCAAGAATAACGAATTGATTGGGTCGCACCATTATTGTGCAACGTATCACATCGGATTACAAAGCACCACTGCATTGCCGAGCGCTGTACATATTTTCATTGGAAGTCAATGTGCATTTTGTATTCCCTTACTATGTTATGAGTGGATTATCTCAGTGAACAAGTGCAAGTGCACAAGGGTGAAAAAGGGAAATATAAAAACGATGGATCAGTAAAAGCAGAATATAGCAATTAAAGCATGCTGTTCACGTTGCACATGTTGGGAGTTCCCACCCTTCATTATACACATCACTTGACTAACGAAATATTACGTTCTCACGCAATACGAATAGGTGAGCCTTATTTAGAATTCTGAGTTGGATGGTGTCGACAGTTAAGATCAAATTCTTTTTTTGTGCTGAACTAAAGTATGGTGTCAGGAACCAATCGGCTCGGAATTCTGTTCGTGGGATAAATGAGTTACATCTTTAGTTTGATGCCTAGATGCAAAAGTCAAAAGTTCTCCCACACTATGAAAGCGTTTATCTTTTAAAAAGGCGGCAAGATATTGCTCGACTGTTTTATTCTCTTGGATGTTGTAGAAAAAAGGGGGGAGGAAGAGGAGGAAGGAGAATACCCATTTTATATCAACCAAGAATAATAATATAACATTGTGTGTGTAAGATACTTTGTCAATAGCCATGTTTTATATATCCAGTCTAGAATATCATGAATCACTGGGTCATTGAAAGATATGTTCATGGTCTTGTATTTCTGAGAAACTGAGCTTCTTTATTCAACTATATTATCTAACAACGAGCACCGTCTACTATGAATGAATATGCAACAAGTAATGGTGTTGGTCATTCGACAACTCTCTTTGAAAGTGATGGTGATATCGACCTTCGTATTATGCAACTTCACAAAGCCATCAGAGAGCAACATATTCTTCTGGAAGCGCTGGATGACGATGGTCAACTACATCATCACGACGTGAGCGACCTGAAATCACGCATTAGCAGCTTGAGTGAACAATTGAATGGCTCTACAACTGGTACAGCATCATCATTGATAACGAGATATGAGTTGAACAAGAAACGGCTGGAGGATTTACAAAGTGAAGGATATGCTTTGGAGAAGGAGCTCGAGTATTTGATGAATACGGGTATCCAAAGTACTTTGGACGCATTGACACGGGAGAACAACCGACTGCATGAATTGACCCAAGTAGATAATCACGATTGCAGAATAATGGATGATATCAACAGTCTACGACAAGATGCTCATTATATTATACGACATGAATTAAGCAACTTGTCTTTATCATCATCATCATCCAACCAAGATCGTCAAAAACAACAGGAACGACAAATGTTTGAAAAGGGATTATTTGTATCAGCACCATTGGCACGTTTTATAGAATCACTTCATAAACCAGCATCATCATCACCGTCACCATCACCAGCACACCAATATGGTCACCATAGCAACACTGTTTATAGGCAACAATCATTACCACCATCTCCTCCAGTTTCCAATCCATCCAATACTCTCAACTCTCAACGGTCAACAGTGGATGTCAAAGCTGAAGCACAGCGACGAATTGAACAACGTCGACTTTTATTTGCAAGCAAGAACAGTAAATCTACGAGTAATCTACGAGCACGACGTGAACATGTTACTTGTGCCCCAGAACAAACTATCAGCGAAGATGAGAAAGCAGCTCAACAACGTTTACGAAAAGCAGAAGCTGATGCACGAGAACGATTACAAACTATGCGTGAACGTCGGAATAAGGCACGTTTGGAATCGCGTGAAAAGCAAAAACCATCAGATACTGCAGTCCCTGAAGTTGTGAAACATGAGGAATCCAAGATGGAACAAGAGACGTTAAGGCAACAACAGCATGAACAAGAGAAAAGAATGGCTGAGGAACAACGACAACGTGAGATTGAAGAACAAGAAAAGAGAATGGCTGAGGAGCAACGACAACAACGTGAGATTGAAGAACAAGAGAAAAGGGATGCTATGGAACGACAACAACGTGAGATTGAAGAACAAGAAAAAAGACTGGCTGAGGAACAGCGGCAACGTGAGATTGAAGAACAAGAGAAACGAATTGCTGAGGAACAGCGACAACAACGTGAGATTGAAGAAAAAGCAGCTGAGGAACAACGACAACGTCGTGCTAGATTTGCTGCTGAACAAGCAGCTAAAGAGAAGCGATTGCGTCAAGAGGAATTTGAACGTAAAGCACGTGAGATTGAAGCTGCACAAATCGAAGCGGAACAAAGACAACAGCAATGGCTAGCTGAGCAACACAAACATGAGCAGACACCTTTGGAAGATCCACAAGAGCATTCATCAACATCACATGAGCAACAAGACGATACAATAACATCCACTATTCAAAATGTTGATTTGAGTGATGAAGTCGACTTTAATACAAGTAAGACTAGAATCTTATCTGTATTATGAATGATATCTTAACGGACTACATTTAGTTTATCGCGTCAAAACACTCTATGAATATCGTGGTACACGTGAGGATGATCTCTGCTTCAAAGAGGACGAGGTGATCAAGGCATATCCCCACAAGGATAGCTACAGTGATTGGTGGTATGGCACTTCACTCTCAACGAATCAAGCTGGTTTTTTTCCGCGTACCTATGTCGAAGTGGTGGATCAAGGTATGTGTGTATAGCCATTATCATTTCAAGATATACTGACATGTTAATATGCACTAGCATTCCGAGTTCGCACGTTATATGCTTTCCAAAAGACAAGAGAAGATGACCTTGGATTTACAGAAAACGAGATTATTGTTGTGCAACCATTCCAAGATGAAGATAGCGAATGGTGGTATGGAACAAACGAAGAAACTCACCAGTCAGGTTATTTCCCCAAGACATATGTTGAAGTGATTCCTTTGGGTAAGTACATTCATTTTCTTTTATTCCACGTATTCGATGTTAGAGAGGAACTGCAAGTAGTTCTCTTTAATAAATCAGTGATCATTTGTCACACACACACACTCCCTCTCCCACATCCAATGAATTGAGCAAAAAGAATAGAAAGATGAATTTTTAACTGAATCATATATTAGGATCATCCACCGACACTCCTGAAATTCATTCAAATAATGCATCTGATCCAGCAATTATGCTTCAAGCACCACCAGAAGATGATTCTTCCAGAAACATGTCAGCTCCTAATACCCCGGTGATGAAGAAAGAAACATTGAGTGCCAACAGATCTGAAACAGCTCGACGACGACGTGCTGCCAGCAATGTTGGATTATCTGGGTCTACATCAGCACCCATTGATCGACGACAAACATCATCTCCAATATCATCCATGCCAATGAATCCAGGGCTGGTTACCTGGGCAAGCACAATGGATCCATCTGAATTGGCCGTTATTTCATCTGAGGAAAGGAAACGTCAAGAAGCTATTTTCGAGCTTATCACCACTGAAAAGTCATATTTGCGTGATCTCCAGCTTATTATCAATGTAGGTGATGAATGGCACGGTTCGATAGCTAGTGACTCATTTGTGTATATTTAGGTGTATTACACTGAATCGATGAAATACCTTGCACGTGACGAACAAGATGTGGTGTTCTCCAATATTGACGATTTGTTATTGACCAATACGGCGTTATTAAGTGATATGGAAGCACGTCAGAATGAGGAAGCCAATGTTGTATCCAAGATTGGGGATATATTCCTTAAACATGCAAGTTCACTAGCATATTGTTCTATGTTATTCCTTTGCTGATGAATCGAGTTAGGCCGACAATCTCAAATGTTATTCAACCTACTGTCGAAACCAATCATTTGCTAGTCGACTTTTACAGGATAAGAGAAAGCAAGACCAATGGTTCAATGTATTCTTAAAGGTATATCCCATCTCGAAATACGTTGGATCTAGTGATACTGATGGGATATTCTATCATAGACTGCCCAATCTAGGCCGGAATGTCGAGGACTGGATCTTTCCCACTTTTTATTAGAGCCGATGCAACGCATCACCCGATACCCGCTACTACTGCAAAATGTAAGGGATCCTGTGTGCAGTATGATATCAAAGTAACCGATAAATTTCTATATAGATTCTGAACGCTACCCCAAGACGACATACTGATTATGGCCTTTTACGATCTGCTCTTATCAAGACTGAAGCTATCTTGCAGCATGTGAATGAAGAAACAAGACGTTATGAGAATATACAAAAGATGGATGAGCTAAGCAGGATATTGGATATGGGAGGACATGCAGTAAGTTGAATGGATCCCACGAAAAAAGTGGATATTAACGTGATCCCAATAGAATTTGAAGGTGCATGGTCGTGAGTTTGTCATGGAAGGGGTCTTGTATAAAGCCAAAAGTGGTCGGAAACTGCATGGATACCTCTTTAATGACGCTCTTGTGTTGACGGAACCACTTCGAGAACTTAGTCCTGAAGGTTATTTACATCGATTGTACAAGGAGGTAATGATGGGTGATCAGGTGCCTGCAAGTACGTTACAATGAACTAACACAGTGACCCATCTATAGCCGTTAACCCTGGATAGGATCAATATCCGGCAGTTGCCACAGCAAATGTCTATCAAAGCACCATTTTCTGGTGGTACAACAGGTAGTGTAGACACCTATTACTTATCATTCTTGTCAAAACTAACACTTTAGTAGCTTCATCGGATGATACAGGGTTCCAGCTGGTCTATGGCAATCAGGTGATTTCTGTTAAAGCAGCGTCAATCAGCCAAAAACGCCAATGGATAAGCCAAATACAGCATTCCAGTGCGTTATGCTCAACAATCCAGCGACAATCATGGTATCATAGCTAACTTTGATATTATCAATAAACCATGTTCATTGATATTTCTCATAAAGTCTATAATGCGATAAGGAGATTCATGGGTCCTCGTAGGTTACATCCTCCGCTTCAACTCATGCGCTGAACAATCACCGCAGATAAAAAAGACGCATGTTGGCTTTTCTCTCTCTCACACACACTCTCTCACAGCTCGTTCCCAATCATGTCGCTTCTAGCTACGTCATTACGTAAAGGTACATGCGCAACATTGACTCCACGCATGTCTCTAAATGACTGCAATAGTTGTAATCCCAGCTACGCGACGTGTTACGAGCACTGTGCAATATCGAACAATTAGTGCATTGCCTGGTCTTTCTACTTCAAGGTCAAGACGAGCATTATTCTATGGTAACATATGATATAGTCAAGACAGGTCTTTTATTGACGTTGCATATGTACTGTAGTTCCTGGAAGCGACGAGCGAAAAATCCACAAGTCAATATCCGTGGGGGCTGATTGTATCGTCTACGACTTGGAAGATAGCGTGTCCTTGAATAAAAAGGGAACTGCACGTCATATGGTTATTGATGCACTCGAGGTAATTGTCAAAAGGAAAAACAAACCAAAAGGTATTTATCAGGTGTATCATAGGCATCTGAACATGGCAAAGCAGAAAAGGCTGTTCGCATCAATGCCATTGGAACTGGTAAGGCACAACAACCATTCATCCCGCGAGCATCTTTCTTAATTGACATTTTTAGGCTTGGAATTGGATGATTTGAGTGTTATTGTAAGTTGGCAATGCTGTATCACATCAAGTGCGAGAGTACTGATGATAATTTACTAGCTTCATTCCAAACGACTACAAGCGATTGTCATCCCCAAAGTTCAGAGTGCAAAAGATATCAATTTCGTGAGCAGGATGATTGATTCAGTAGCTGTAGAATCACAGTAAGTTGAATGATGATGGATTACACAATGAAAACGATACTCAGATATTTCCAATAGGCGTGAACGCATTCGTTTGATTGCATCCGTTGAAAGTGCTCTAGGCATTATGAATATTCGTGAAATTGCAACAGCAGATCCTCGTCTTGATGCATTAATCGTAAGTAGTGGGAAAGGTCATTTGAGATGCATGATGATTAATTAGTACTCTTAGTTTGCTGCAGAGGATTATTGTGCTGATCTTGGTATATACATGGCTGCTTCCTCAGGGCTTGCATCAAGAATGCTCACAGTGTGATGACAATCATTATTAGGCTTGATCCGCACCAAGCGTCGAGATGAAATGCTCTTTGCACGACAAACAATCGTCAATGCTGCTGGTGCATATGGTTTACAATCCTTGGATTTGGTAAAGATGACATTGAAATGTTGCCACTTTATATTGACACAACATGGTAGGTATGTGTGGATTATCAAAATCAAGATGTGTTACGTGAGGAATGCAAGGAAGGAAGGGAATTCGGCTTCACTGGCAAACAAGCTATTCATCCATCGCAAATCGATATCATACAAGAGATGTTTTTACCCGATCCAAAAGGTGCTTACATATATTATACATTCTCATGATGGGTTGCTTACAAACACTGACATTCAATAGATCTTGAACATGCCATAAAGATTCTTCAAGGTTTCGAGCATCATTCTGAAAAAGGCGTTGGTGCTTTCAACTTGGATGGAAAAATGTATGATTTTCTTCTGCTTGTAGTATATATACAACGTATGCAGAACTAATATATTTATCATGTAGGATTGATATGCCCGTAGTAAAATGGGCAAACAAGATTGTAAGCAGAGCTCAAGCTGGAGGAATGACGATGCCACAAGTAGAGAACATTGATGACAATGCATCGAATACCAAGAAGAAAAATTAGCATGTGATATATTCCATACAGTAAGTTGCATCCACAGTTTCTATTAGCACAATTCTCTTACAGATGGTAATAGATTATGCCCACCTGGCGTTGGCTCGAAATTGCGTCATGCTAGTTGATCTGCGTGTCTCAGCTTATCATCACATCTCTCCATCGATGGTCCATTGATAACCTAAAATTGTAATCCCTTGATATAGCCTTCTTACACATGATCAACAATGCCAAAATATTGAAAATACATCTAGTCCAATTGACAAAAAAAGCTTATATCATCATATTGAGTTGGTGTGGAGTAGACGGGCCGTTTAATCCGTCATGATTTCCGTGCTGACCGATTCTCCGCGATACACGTCCGGAGGGGAAAATATCTAAATTTCGTGATCGCTACAAGAGTTAGATGCGGAGCTGTAACTATTCCAATTGGACACAAGCTCGATGGCGCAATTGAACACTTTCAAGGCAACAACTGATGATATAAAGTGCGGGATCATTCCTTGTCCGTTTTGTTTGTTTACCTTTTTCTCTCTTTTTTACCCCTCAACATAAACCATGTCTAACGTTCCTCACGGTGGTGTCCTCAAGGACCTTCATTTACGCGATGCTGATAAGCATGATGCTCTTTTGGCTGAAGCAGCCACTCTTCCTACTCTTGTCTTGAGTGATCGTCAACTCTGTGATCTTGAACTTCTCCTTAATGGTGGTTTCTCTCCTCTTGAAGGTTTCCTTAACCAAAAGGATTACGAAGGGTAAATATGAGTAATCCATGACAAAGGAACAATGGCTCATAGTTGCATTGATGATTTGTGCTACCAGTGTCGTGGAAAATATGCGATTGACTTCGGGTTTAATTTGGCCGATGCCGATTACACTTGATGTCAGCCAAGCTGATATTGATGAATCCAAGATTCAACCCAAGAACCGTGTGGTTCTTGTGGATTCTCGCGATTACCAACCTTTGGCTATCTTGACCGTTGAAGATGTTTATCGTCCAGACAAGTCCAATGAAGCTGCCAAGGTATATGGTGCCGATGATGCAGCTCATCCTGCAGTGAACTATCTTCACAATATTGCCAAGGAATTCTATGTTGGTGGTTCTTTGCAAGCTATTCAATCTCCTGCTCATTATGATTACGTTGCTAACCGCTGTAAGTAACATGGGATATAAAAGGTGATGGTTGCAAGGATGAGTGACACTAAATAGTCCCTGTGTGTTTTTTTAGTCACCCCCAGTGAACTTCGTGCTCATTTCAAGAAGCTTCAATGGACTCGTGTTGTTGCTTTCCAAACTCGCAACCCCATGCATCGTGCTCACCGTGAATTGACTGTTCGTGCTGCTCGTGCTCGTAAGGCTCACTTGCTTATCCACCCTGTTGTGGGTCTTACCAAGCCTGGTGACATTGATCATTATACCCGTGTGCGTGTGTACAAGGCTTTGATGCCAAAGTATCCTAATGGTATGGCTGAGTTGAGTTTGCTCCCATTGGCTATGCGTATGGGTGGTCCTCGTGAAGCTGTTTGGCACGCATTGATCCGTAAGAACCATGGTGTTACTCACTTTATTGTGGGTCGTGACCATGCTGGTCCTGGTAAAAACTCTCAAGGTGTTGATTTCTACGGTCCATATGATGCCCAAGCTTTGGTTGAAAAGTACAAGGATGAAATTGGTATTGAAATTGTTCCCTTCCAAATGGTGGCCTATTGCCCTGATTCGGATGAATACATGCCTGCCGATGAAGTTCCTGAAGGAGTCAAGACTCTCAACATTAGTGGTACAGAGTTACGTCGTCGTTTGCGCACTGGTTTGCCTATCCCTGAATGGTTCTCTTATCCTGAAGTTGTCAAGGTGCTTCGTCAATCCCATCCTCCTCGTGCTCAACAAGGTTTCACCATCTTCTTAACTGGCTTGCATGCATCTGGCAAAAACGCTCTTGCTCGTGCCTTACAAGTATCATTAAACCAAGAAGGTTCTCGCTCAGTTTCTTTGCTCATGAGTGAAAATGTCCGCACCGAACTTTCTTCCGAACTTGGCTTCTCCAAGAAGGATCGTGATCTTAATATCTCTCGCCAAGCTTTCGTTGCTGGTGAATTGACTCGTGCAGGTGCTGCTGCCATTGTTGCTCCTATTGCTCCATTTGATGCTGCTCGTAAGGCTGCTCGTCAAACTATTGAAAAGTCGGGTGGTTTCTATCTTGTGCATGTTTCCACCCCCTTGGAAGAATGTATCAAGCGTGATCATGATGGTGTCTATGAGCGTGCTCGCAAGGGTGAAATCAAGGACTTTACTGGCATTGATGATCCCTACGAGGTGCCAGATGATGCTGACCTTACTATCGATCTCAGCAAGCAATCTATTGCTCAAGGCGTTCATGAAATTGTCCTCTTGCTTGAGCAAGATCGCTATGTTGGCTCTTCCTAGATTACTAGCATTTCCCCCTTATTCATGTCCTAAAAAACCCGTTATTCCATTTTCCTTATACTCTCAATCTTTCCTTTGTAATATAGAACAATGTCACATAAATGTATACACAACATTTTTTTCGTCGTTACTTGCAATCAATATCATGCTGGTTCTTGAGTGTGGGTGGACCAATTTTCAACTTATCAATCACATTCATAAGATATCATTGGTGGGTCAAATAGTAGTGGGAGGAATAAGATAATTGCATTTGCATAATGTAGTCTAATACTTGTATCAAGAACCCCTTCACAGCTACCGATGGTTTAGCTAATAACCGTTTGAACAAAAATTACAAAGTATGATGTAAAGGATAACAGGAGATGAGAATGTGAGATGGTGAATGCATTAAAGAGGTACATGTACGCAGGTGTAATGTGATTAAATGAGAAAGCAAAGTGATGTTGTGTTACAGATATCCCCCATCTTCCGACAGTTGCCTCTCCATGCTTTCATGTCGCAAATTGTGTGCTTCCACCAATACCTAACATCGAGGTGAGTATCACTCATCCGCCATAAGCATAGAGTTAATAAACGTACTCGCCCAATATGCATATAAGGTAAACAAAGTAGCATTGTCCTGATTTCGGATTGTTCTAAATCTTCCAAGCTCTCCCGAAAGTTAAAGAGAATGGCTTGAGAATAATGAGTTATCCACCCAACTAACATCATTGTGCCGTAAAAACTTACCGAGACAAACAAATGGATGGAATTCCAGAAAATCCGGCATAGCGAAATAGGCATCTATAACGACATTAATCTATATCCGCGAGACGACAATATCAGCACTTACCCCATAGCCGTATAAGGTCTTCGAATTTCATTTCTCGAGAAAGCATGTATTGCAGCCAAGAAGTCACCCATTCATGTAAATTCACTTCTTCCTCCTCAAAGTAATTGCATCTATAGTAAGGTTTGCATAAATCAGCCACTGTGTGTAACATTAGATTAACGGGGGATACTTGCAATTCTGGTAGTATGTAACGAAATAGTGTCATAAACTTGGCAACTCTTTCTTTGACTGAATTCATGGTATAGTGCTCCTCTATCCATTTACAGTTAGAGCTATGTTTCTATATCATAGAGAAATGGTTTTTCTCTCACCTAAAGCTTGCATGACTTGCTCAAAGCAATAGTAGGCATCCCATTCTTCATCGAGTACGTATATAAATGGAGCACACAAGGACACCATGGCTGGATGATATTCGGCATCTCGATTGGTGTTTAAATAGGCGACAATGACATTTTCGAAACGAGTTAGATAATGGCGACCATCCAACATTGGAACACGTCTTTGCAACCGTGATACTTCTCCTCGAACACGTTTTGCCACATCAGGATCGGTCTTGTCCATTTGTAGATAATCATCCTTCCTGGCTTTGGACATGCTAAGTTCTTTGGCTTTTTTGTCATTAATAAAGAGTCCATTGTTTTATATTAAAATCACTTACATCGATCTGCTTGTTGGACACCTAAAAGATATTTCCAAACCTCCTGTTGTACACATATAGGACTAAATTCATCGTGCACACACACTCAATGGCCGAGGGGGAAAATGGGTCCGAGATAAGGGATAAAACTCACCCCACGGAGTTCATTCGGGACACCATGCCTGGCTAACATGCGCAAACGCTCCAAATCAACGTACACTTCAGATTGCAAGATCTCGTTGAAATCGTTGTAGTTTGATTGGGCTTCATCGTGATTTGAATTCATAAGGTGGTGCTGCTGGTTGGTCCGTTGGATTGTTATCGTGTGTGAGGGAAACTGCAACATAGAAAAACGAAAACACCAGCAACAAGCCAAGGCATCATCCGCCTCGGAATTTTTAATCTGCGTGAAGCGACCAAGCCATTGTCCAGTTCAAAGACTTGAACAACACTGTGCGCACAGACATTGATCACTTCCCCATCCTTATTATGAATTCTCTTTATTACTGAGATAATAATAATTTATTGATATGTGCAACATAGTTGCCTAGCATGCTCCAATATGACTTGAAAAATATACAAAAATCTAGCGATGATATTAACAGACAAATAAAGATTCCACATCAAGAGGATGGGATGAGCTCAACTGCGGTCGCTGAGAATAGCCAGTGCTAAGAATATCACGAATGCTATTCAAGAGTTCTTGATATGTTTGGTTCGGATTATCACGCAAGGTTGCTACATGAGACTTTTAGTGTTTGGATTTCTCATACGTAATAAAAGATACTTACTTGTGAATGCATAACTCATAGCTCCTGTTGCTTTACCACCTTCTTGTGCATCAGCGGATGTTTGATCATCTTTACAACTACGTGCTGTATTACTCATCCCATCCTTCCTTATAGATCCATTTTCGATGCTTACCCACTAAACATAACCACATCTGCTGGTGAGCTGTATGCTTGTCGATTCGAAGCTTCCTTGAAACGTGTGGTGATCAATTGATGTCCAAGGTCACGGATAGATTCCATTGCTCCTTCTCGATCACCTTGGGCGTAGGCCAAACCTGCTGAAACCAACCCCTTTGTTGCTGCCTTGAATAAATTATCATCCTTAATAACACCTTTTGTCGAGTAGACATAGGGGAGATCCAGTGCAGTTCCTGAATGGCAAGAATCAAAAATGGCGGTCAATCTACAACCTGCAGGTAATGGAGCAACAAGTAATTCATGCATATCCTACACGAAACAAAATTTAGCTGATCATGATCGACCATGTATTTCAAAGCATACATCATCCAAGATTTGACCCAATGTTCCTTCATATTGATCGTGATCGATCGGATAAATGGTTTCATCAAACCCGTCAGTTTCATCGCCAGATACATCCACTACCTATGCATCCAATTTCCGGTTAATAATAATCATCAATAAAGCATAGCGCGACACATACTGATCCGCCATGACCGCTAAAATGGAAAAAGAACCTATGACACACACACACACACACCAGTAAGAAAGCGTTACAGCTATTGAATGAGTGTTTGACTTACGAATCATTTTGCTGCGCGTCATCTACAAGCCATTTCATGGCAGCAATGATATTGGAGCGAGTCGGGATCATTTTTTCATCTGTTTGGTCATCGGTCAAAATAACCATATCTTCTTCCTTAAACCCGTAGAGCGTGATCAAAAAGTTCTTGAGATTGTGAACATCATTGATACAACCTATCCACATAGGCCTTTCCGTTTAGCCATCTCTTTTACTACTTGACTTCCGTTTTCCCCCCGAGGCCTTTTACTTTTTTCAAAGGCTGTATTTCTTCTTACCATTTAACTCATTCTCTGTGCCAATATAATTGATACCAATCAAAAGAGCCCTTTTCCGCCCTTGGCCTAAGATAAAATAGTAACAAGCTTAATAAAAACGTATTGCTTTTTATCATTGTCACTTACAATCGGATAGCTGATATTCGCCTTGCTGTAAATGTGGATGAACGCTGACCGTGATATCATTATCGTTGGCAGGAGCAGCCATTCCACCCATCCCTGTATATTTGAGTCACTTCATTGTCTACATCTTTATATGGTCAAATTTACCAGCATCTTCAGGATCCTGCAATACATGTCAGTTTTTCGTGCAGGAAAGCACCCAATCTCGGTATAGTAACTCACCTGATCATAGTTTGAATATGGGGAAGGAATACCGTTGTTGTAGAAAGACATTGTAATATTTAATAGATGTGCGAAAGAAATGCAAGCCAATTGCTGAGCCGAGGAATATCTTTTTTACGACTGCATCATTTGTACTACTACGATGTCATCGGCTTAGCAGTTGACTGTGGCTCAATGTTTTTTCAGCCAAATTTAGCTGTTTACAATCTTCACTCAGTCATGCAAAAGGAACGCACCACCCATGTGACAGTAGACCACGTGTCACCAACACAAATGCTACGCACACCAGGTAGGGTTGCTTTCGCTCCGCTCTTTATGCATATTGATGGGACTTCAAGTTTAAATGTCCTCCATGGTATAATGGTGGATTGGAAAACCCAAACATAATTGAAAGCATCTCCTATTAAAGTTGGCGAAGATGCGATTTTTATGAATCATCTAGTGTCCCGGGTCATCCAAGAAACACTCATAGAATTATGGCGATCTCACTCACAGTGCATAATGCCATTTGATCTAATTATCCATTTTTGTGTAACCACAAATTGATATGTATTAGGAATGTACTATTTTACAAAGGAGATAATGTACAGGAATGACCACAACCGGTTGGACATAATGGCTCATTTGTGAACCATTCACGCATATGCTCTAGATGACCACCATGATTACAACCTTGACACCATACGTATAATCCTCGCACTGTTTGGTGACTATTTCGATATATTAGTAAGAGAAATCAGCGCTGCATGATGATCTACACTTACCATATTGAGCATCCATTTAACAGCTGATGGCATTTATCGCAAGCCCAAGCACCTTGAGTCGAACCCGATACCAATTTGAAGCAGTTATTGCATGCAATGTTGATAGTGGTGGAATTCTTGAATACATCATGTCAATAATGTTGAAATTTATACTAGCAGCGTTGTCTCACCTCATTGCGTTCCTTGATACGACCCACTGGGCATGCGTTGATCACGGCAGTTGCTGTTGTCCATAGTTTGAACCGTTGGAGCAAATCTTTTCAAGACGATAGTAATAAGCTACTGCTCTTAGTATCAAGAAACTTGACTTACCTATATATGCCGAGAACCAATCTTCTATTTGATCATGGTTGACTGTGATGTGATTTTGTAACACCAAATAGAGTGTAACGCACATTTGCACATCTCCCTATGAACAGCATTATTTTCCATGCAACAAATACCACCGCAAGCCGTTTTCGTACCTGCTCTGTGTAATATTCCAATAGTTCATGGATAACACCTTCATGCTCCCAGGCCTGCCATAAATCTGTCATTGTATCATCTGTGTCTGATTCAATGCCGCTCTTGTCACTAGCTTCACCGTTCGTTTTCCGCCCTGATTCATCGTCATATTCCTAGCATCTCACATTAAAACCTGGGATATAAATGTGATTTTTGAAACTGAATTTACCTGATCATCGTTATCCTCGTCTTGTTCTGGTTTGAAAAGCAGAGAAATAATCTTCCAAGCTTGAGCTGTTCGGTATCGTGATAATTTCCAAGCAATCTATACAAACAATGTTAAACAGTGGATTGATCCATGCCATGGTGTCATTTCGCCTACCTCGCAATTATTCTCGCATGATGCAAGGATATCTGTATTCGATATATCATAGTTCTCGGCAAATAATGAAAAGGTTTCGAAATCAAAGAGTGGCAAATGTGCAATTCCACAGCTTTGTGGCGGTATATATTGCACTATCTAATGAAGCGTTTGAATATCAGAGTATTCCGTGCTCACGTGCTCATACCTCTTGTTCTATTGGCATCTTTGCAAGTTTTTTCCACTTTTTTGGCTGGCTGACAGTAGGGCGAGGAATAACACTGAAAAAAAGCGTGTTAAGAGTAACGTTCAATGTGATTTTCTGAATCATTGACAACTCACCTCTCATCCACAAATTTATTTCTTGCGCTTTGATCCACTGCAAATGCGAGATCGCCTTGGATATTCCATCCCATACCATTGCGACATAAGAGACTTGCTGGTTCATATGCATGCTGCATTGCTTGTCGTACAAATGTTTTGTCCTTGGCGCATGAATAAAGTACATCAGAATCATACCAAGTGAAGCCTATAAAGAAACATAGGTGTTACTTGCATGATGATAAAGGACAAGCAATATCTTACCCGTCGTTGATGAATCATGTTCATTGAATGCATATTTTGCAATGTGTGGTCTTCGTATATCCCAAACGTACATTCGACTGTCGGAATTCAACGAACAAGATGTTATCTCGTTTTCATAATCGGGACGCCATTGTATTCGAGCTACAGCTGCCATAGTGCGTATTGTGTAGAGTGGTCTACGACTATCGACACTCATGTCCCAAACCTTTAACCAGAATTCAAATTAGCACCATTTCGAAACAATGATAATACCCGCTTACCTTGATCGTCTTATCTCGACCAGCACTTGCCACCCAACGACCATTAGCATGCCAGTCAACAGTTAAACAAGGACCATTGTGAGCACTCATTTTCTTTTCATAGATCGTCCTTGGATTCCTCATATCCCATTTCTAAAAGAAGCCAATCTTTGAGTCCTGTGTCGTCATGTTCATGCTTGTGAAAATTACCTGGATGGTGCCCGCTTCAAAAGCAGCAGCAAATTCATGATGAATTAAAGGATTGAACTGAACATCTCTCACAGATTCCGATTTGCCTTCGAAGCGATAACGTGCTTGTGATCTTGGTTCTCGTAAATCCTAACTATCATATCAGTTTCAATTACCATCATGACCTTAGATCATCTTACCCAACATCGCATTGTTCCATCTTGTGAAGCACTAAGTAGGACATGACCATTTTCAGGCTGAAAACAAATCCGATTCACTGATCGACTATGCTCGTTGATCATTCGTTCTATGAAAAAAACAAAGCCAGCAATGAATATAATGCGTCCAGTGATAGATATACCCTCACTCTTTACCTGCTCTCCTTCCTGTTGCCTTATTAATATCCCACAAGACGATAGATCCATTGCTTGCTGCTGTAGCCACTTTATTCTTTGTGACTAGATAAACATGGGTGAGAAGCTATTATTGACGTGACATGTAGCATATTGAATATCGTTACCATTGTTGCCCCATTTGATATCCGTAACGCTATAGTTGGACTTTAAATTACTTCCAGCTCGCAAGTTGAGCACTTCGTCAACATGTGTTGATGATACCGATAATACTTTGAGTACTGCAAGAAATTAAAAAGCCAGCAGTGTTAGTCATGCAACTTTATCAATTGTCGCGTATACACGCTTATACCTTCACGCCCAGCAACCGCCACCAATTCTCGATCCTGGGATATGGATATGGTGTTGACTGTTCCTGGAAGACGATAACGTATAAGTCCATTGACTCCTCGATGGAATGGTTCACTGGCAAGCGAATCTGACGTTGATCCTAATGCCTTGGATCGTGTGTTGGTTGCAGTCGTGGGTATCGTGTCATTATTCTCGGACGACAATCGAGTAGCAGCATAAAACCCGGCTTGAGAAACAATGCGTTGCATACGACCACCCGCTCCTGATGCTCCTGAATTCGAACGATTGGGCTTTCTCATTGCAGTGGCAAGCCAAGTGGAAGGAAAGGAAACACTCCGATGTTTGTGTGCTATGCAAGAAAATCAATCAGGTGCTACACACATCTTTATTATAAGTTTTATATATCTAAACTGGATGCTATTGTTCGATAAGAGAGCCATAGGATCTATAGTGTTCGCTGTTTTGCTATAGTTGTTATGTTAGTCAATGTTTATCAGCATAGTAAATAAGATTACCAGTGATCTACGCTCAATATCGGGCACATCTTCATAGTGATATCTTGAAAAGAGACGTTGTTTCAGTGTGTTTCCTGCTTGGAAAACTGGGATTGTAATTCCATGGATAACAATGGATGATAATACAATGGCGTACACAATAGGCTCGAGAATTTGGCTTCCATAGCTATCAGATTGTTCCATAGTGATATTGATCAATGCCACAGAACAATAAAACACAGAGCCAACACCCATGGGTCCAAAGAATCCGGTAAACAGTGCCTCTTTCAAGTTGCGTACTGCTGGTATAAAAGGGTATAATAACGCAACCACTGGTAAACGGCGGAATAAAAGTACAAGAATGGCAAGCAAGACAAGGGGCATTATGCCTAATTGTATCATGGATGACCATGGCTGGTTTTGCAAGGATCAAGTTGTTAACATTTCACTCTTACAATCACATCCGCTTATTTGCATACCATAATAACACCGATATACATGAACATGCCGAGATTGAGCATCATATCAATGACCTACGTCGTAGCAAAAAATCATCACCTGGTGAGATAACGTGAATACCTGACATTACCCATCTTACCTCTATAACATGTGAGTTCTCTGAATTGTATTGATACCATCCATCCCACGTGAAAGAGCATCCTGCAATGAAACAGGCAAAAAGATCATCACTGCCAATCGCGCCTACAGCACCCAAAAGAAAGAGCTACCACATGATCACCGTTAGTTGATATGCAAAACGCAACATGATGTTTGAAGCACTTACAGCGAGTGCTAGTGCGTATATGGAAAATGATTCTTCATCAACAAGCTTCCTATAATCATCATACACTTGGTCAATCATCGGGATCAAGTATAATAAAAGATGCATACTTCTCATGGGCTAATCGTAGCAACTTTCGAGCCAAGAACCCGGTAATAAAGCCAATAAAGATAGAGAGTGCTATTTGATACAGCATAACTTGTAAAGTCCACTGTATCCAAGCTTCGCTGGTAGGCATTTGGATCAGGAACATGGCAATAAAAAGGAAAGGATAACCTAATCCGTCATTGGCACCGCTATGTTGTAAATGCACATGCATGAATATCTCCAGATTTAATTAAGGAATAGAGAGCTTACCTTTCTGCCACGATAATGTTCCTTACATTGCTTGGAACATACTTTTCTGCAAAATGACCATGGACAATAGAGTTGGCAAGGACCTGATGGAAAAGCAAATGACAACCATCACTTTCTTAGTCGTTGTTGGGATTGAAATGCTTGATTTTACTTACAGGATCAGTGGGTGTAAAACATGATGCAATCATAAGTGCTTCCAGCTGTTTCCAACAAAAGCAGTGTCAATGAATCGGCATGCGATTGTTACATGAAAACATCAAAAGAATGACTTACAAAAGTGAGATTGGGGAATACCAACCATACGCAAAGTGCACTCACGATCCACATGCTACTCATCACCAGCACGAGAAGAATAGATAATGAGCGGGCTTCTTTGAGGAGATACTTTTTCGGTAGTGTAATACCGACAACCATGACTTGAATGCCGATCGCTATGCGACTAAACTGCTGTGTAAGTTCATGCTTGCCATCCCATCCTTCAAGATCGACAAGACCAAGACCGAGTGGTCCGATGAAAATGCCATATAATGTGGCAATCACTATATTATCCATTAGACATGTGGTGTATTTTATCCTTTTCGTCTACTACTTGCGTGCTTCTGACATGTATAGCTTCTCCTTAAGACCAAGGGAACATAGTCCATATAGTAGGATGAACCCACCAAAGATGCATGTGATCAAAGAGACTTGGAATTCGCTATCCATCCAAGCTGATGAAATTATAATGGAGGAGAAAGAGCGTCGTAGTGTATGCATAGAGAGATATGTCTTATCTTTTAAATTCCGTGCACCACCACATTGATTGTCAGAAGGACCTTGTGAACTGGAAGGTTGCTGATATCCGTCCCTGAATCCTCAATCGGGGGTAAAAAGTAGGTGCGCGCTTTTTGCTATTGCTCAAATCACTCCTGGATGTTTCCTTATGCATAGTCTTACCAAATCAATTCAGGTTGTCCATCTGACAATCCCTACGTAATGGAGATAATGCTTTTGTAATTTCATGCACCACGTGATGGTAGCACCGGTCAACAGATTGCTACGTGTAACAAGGTATGTTGTCATTGGTATAAGACTTTATATAGGCTACTGTAATATTACAATCACATATGTATACATTGGAACTATTGGCAGGGGGATGTATTTTCTATTGTGCAAGTTTCCTTGCAATCCAATCGCGCAGCATATGTATCAGGTACATGACGATAAAGACAACAACGAATGCAGCACCAATACCAAGGTACCAAGCTGCACAGATGGCTCCTTGACTCCAATCCAAAAAGGCGTACACCCACCATCCCGTGCTATATGAAGAATTAAATTCTTGACTTTGATGAAATTGACTGAACGTACCTTGCATAGATAATAAAGGTCAGGAGCATGTAAAGAATGACGTTGATGAGAATAATGACCACCATCCTGATATTCATCCGCATCCGGCTAAAAAGCACCTCTGTCGCCATCAAGACAAAGGATACACCATGCATGGATGTATTAATCCACCAATCCAGTGGTGGCTGATAACCGCCACTCTGTGCAGGAGATGCATCGGTGCCACTCGCTATAGAAATGGGTGTCATTGATTGAAAATATCTTGAGAATAAAAACTTACCATGAGTGATTTGGGGGGAGAGTGCGCACCAGTAGACAATAGGTGTAATAATGCTACGTCAACAATGTCACCTCGGTGAATACTGTATATCATGTGTAACCGAAAATGCCCTTGCTGACTTACTTGTAAACACAGATGGTATGATATAGATAATAAAACATGTAATTGAGTACCGACGGCTGGTGAAAAAAAGATCTCGGCTCATGATGATGCATTATATAGCGAACATGGTGATAAAGCACAGTCTACTCATTTTGTCAATTGGCATTGCTCGCATAGGCAGGATGACACTAAAAACGTACCACAAGATAGGCGTGTAAGCCAATATAAGTCATTTGGGTAAAGTGCGCAAAGTAATGTTGAAAGCTGCCTTCGATGGCTGAATTGCCAATAGATGCCCATATGATAATTGTACTATAAAGACATGTAACTGCTCGTATACAAAGCAATGCCTTGGATGGCATCCAGTAAGATGTCACCGCCCACTCGGGAACAAAGCGATCGAAACCAAACCATCGAATGATACTTGAATGCGATTGAGGTAGTGGATCATCCTGGTAATAATACCGAGTCATTCCTTGTGAAAGAAAGCAAGAGCACAGGCGAGACTTGGGTCGTGGCGAAAGAATAAAAGGTCAAACCGCGGAGTTCTGAGTTATTACACCATTGATAGCTCATTGACACTAATCTATGTTGAATAGGATAGTAGACGCGTTAAAGTAGCATCAAAATGTAATGTCCAAGTAAATGAGTGGTATGCTGCACAACAACAAACACACTTGAATATCCAGTTCATCCAGTCACAATGCATGTAGAACATCAATGCATGAATGTTATAATTCAGTCCGGAGTAATTCTTTTACAAGATTGACAGCATTTATTGATCTTCCAAAGAAAGAAAGTATCTAGATCAAACCGATCTATATAGTGTGTAAGCTTAAAATGAATGCACACATTAAACCCATCCTCTTTTTTTTTTACCTTGTTGGCAACATCCAAAGCATCAGCATCGGCAGTCAAGCGAACGAAAGCCTTCTTCTTACCATCGGGACTATTATAAAAAAAAGTTCAATAGGGATGTTCACATTGAAACGCATAAATCCATACCGAATAAGAGTGTTGACGGAAAGAGCTTCAACATCATAAAGACGCTTAACAGCATCCTTGACTTGGTTCTTGTTGGCCTTGACATCAACGATGAAAGTAAGGGTGTTGGTTTCCTCGAGCTTCTTCATGGCAGTTTCGGTGTTGACAGGCTGACGAATGACGCGGTATTGGTCCATGCGTGGCAAATGAGGAATGCTCTTGCGAGCATATTTGGGCTTGCGAGACAAACGCAAGGTCTTGGGAAGATGGAAATGAGTCGAGGTGCGGACCTTGCGAACAGACTTGCCATGGACACCCTTAAGAGCGGCCTTCTTGGCAGCAAGAGCCTTTTGAGAAGCAGTAGGAGCTATCCAAGTGCATCCATATTAGTTTCAATCCATCCATCCATATATCGATGCATCCATCCATCCACTTTTATCCATCCATTGTATGCTCTAAGGTACCTTTCTTGGTTGCCATTGGGTAAAAGAGGATGTATCCAATGCCAGTATCCACACCCAAGGAAATGTCAGCTGCCTACAGCGGCAACTTTCCCGATCGAGCCGAACGGTGGCGCAGTAACAACTCCCCCATTTATGTGTCCATGATGTATCCTTTAGAAAAATAAAACTTAGGAGGAAGCATGTCTCTTTTTCTTTTAATAATAAGATGTAGGATGATAAGATCTTTTTCGTGTTGGTGGTGTGTATAATCCAAAGACTCTGTTATCACGTCCTCGCCTATGAGTTTGCTCTTGCTCTTGTTGATGCAGTGGATCTGGATGTATATCTTCTTGTTCTTCTCCTTGTTCTTCATCATCCTCTGCATCATAAGTCATGACTTGTAATGTATTGGCAAATCTTACTCTTCGTGGTTGGCTGTTGTTACTGGAAGTTCTGTATTGTGGTTGTTTCCTGGGAATGCGATGTTGTCGTGATTGCTCTTGGTGCTGATGGTGATGTGTGATTGTCCTAGAATCAGGTCGCTCATCATCAGGTTGTTGTTGTTGTTGATAGAGAGGTCGTACAGGTTTTCGCCTTGTATGAGATGGAGTATTGGATAGTTGTGGTTGTAACTGATTGAGAGGAGATTGTGGAGATGGTGTTGGATAATAACCAAGTAATGAAGTTGGTTGGGAATATAATGGAGTGACGAGTGGATGCTGTTGTTGTGGGGTATGTGATGGCATGGGAGGTAACATTGGAGTACAATAATACATGCTTTGTGGTTGTTGTTGTTGCTGTTGTTGTAAATATTGATGGAATGGCAATGTCGTCAAGGCATTGTTTTGTTGCGGGGTTGGTTCAAGTAGTAAATGTGCTGAGAGCAATGCCATGGCTGGTCCGTGCGATGCATCCAATGGATAAAACTTTGGCATTGATGGTTCCGTTGAATAAGGTGCTGCACTACTCGATCGCTTATCGAATATCATCAAGTCAACAGATCTATCTCGACGTTCATCTACAATGATTGGGTTTTTATCCTTGATAAATACTCCAGTGACTATGCAATATATCATTAGCGGTGTATGTGCTATTGAATCGTGTTGGACATACCAAGTACCACAGGTGGTTGACCCAAAGGCGTAGTTTCTCGCTTGATGACTACGATGGGTTGTGGATTGTCATACGTGCAAGGAACATGGAGAAGAACAGGCACTTGCGGCCCAAATTCGTTTGCCGTGTTGCAATTATAAACTTGGTTTTCCAGTTTGTGTGAGATGAATGGGGGTGAAAGGGAAAAGAATACAAAAGAAATGGGTTCACGTATGCAATATTCTCTTTTTAGAGATTTAGTTGTTTACACTCGATCACAGTCTGTGAACCGATTTGGTTGCCATGCTAACATCCTTTGTGTACTCTTCTAGCGGTTTCCGAATAATGACATGTTTGCTTTGCTTTAACAATGCACACCATTCTTTGGCACTGGTTCAGAGAATAAAGCTGCCAACTACCATATGCAAAATTCGCACCATGGTAAAGAAATACTTGGCTCATATAATTTACATATTATACAATCCTATCCCCATTTTCTTTTTCATCTGTATATATTCAATGTCAACGTTCGTTCATAAGATGAATTCCGGAACATGATGCACGAAGGAGAGAACAGATATCAGTGGTGATTCCACATATAGGCATGCAACTTGCTTTAATGATAATCCAATGCAAGGTTGCATAAGCTAATACTACTTGATGATGTTATGAAGGAGCTGATGCATCCAGAGAGTCACATGCCTTCCTGAATAGTCATGTTATAACGCTCATCTCCTTATAAATGCCTTGACGTTCAATCAATAAACAATAGGTTCTTTTCCCCACTTTCATCTGCTCTACATTCGATTGGCAAGGACTAGCCACGGTCGTTCGTTGTATTGCAGATCATCGTATGTTCTCTATGTGGTGATTTATTTCCTCTGAGAACGCGTAACCGAGCATAAAGTTTATGATAATGTAGGGAAGCCGTTATATCCACCCCATCGTACATAGAGTGATGGTACCCTATGACAAAGTTGTCACACCCTGACAACAAAATGACATGTCTCTTTCTAATCGAATTGTGCTTACGATAGCAGCAAGTGATAGATAGATATAAAAAAATACTGTGATAGCAAATAAAGGACATTGTTCGATGATGGATATATCACCTACTCTACTTATGCTTATGCCAATTATAGGTTTATGCATGAACAATCAATCACACCTGGACATCCAATTGATCAAGTCATGCAGTATCCACTTATCTTTGTGAGCACATATACTCTCACGCCCACAGTGTACATCTAAAAGGATATGTTTTCGCGCAGCATCTTATTCCCATACATCTTCTTCCTCTATTATAATTCCTTGGTTGCTTGCTAAAGTTCTGGTGTGTATCATGGTGAACATTATTCCTGTGAATGAACGCTTTCCTGTATATTGGTTGTGCTCATTTCTAGGTTGTCGTTGTTATCCTATCGCCACTATCATTGTTGTCGTAGACACAGCTCATCATCATAATGTGTGATTTCCACAGCTGTCATTTAATCCTCCGAGTATCTCATATTTGTATGAATATCGTGAATGCCGCTTGGATGTTCTGCTTTCTATTGCTCAAAAGTATACGACACGCTTTGATGATAAAAACACGATTTCATTCGGCGAATCGTGCTCGACTAATAGGCTCAGTATCATGAAAGTGGCAGCGAAGAGCAAAAGAGATGACCAAGGCGCTCGGTTTCGGCCATTGTTTTTGATGGAAGAACCCTACATAGTAGGCTATTGACTTTAGTGGGAAGTACAAAAATCTAATCTTATTGCATAACAGACAACATAACCTTGATATCAGACCAGTATCCATGTCATGAAAGAACAAGGTTATGAAATAATCGGATATAGCAGAAATTCACCAGGGCAAGAAACATCTGATGGCTGGCAACAGCTGATCCAGCATATGGTTACTCGTCTTCGGGAGCGATCTTTAGTTGATCAGGTCTTTTTTTCACTTCGCTCAAAATCCAATCAACCCCTACGTGATTGTGACAACAATTTGAAAGCGGAAGAAGCAACCAGCTTGAGAAGCTTCACAGATGGATCGACGCAAGATAAATTGATAAAAATTGAACTGACGGAATCCACGCTTATGTACTTTGAATGGTAATACACCTCTTTTCGTATCTGCCCAGCAAAGAAGATGTGGATCTGGTAGTAATAGACTATGTTGGATTATCAACGGATGTTCAAGATGTCTATGTGTTCAAGATATCCAAGATTTTATAAGGTAAAAACTCACCAAAGCTTCATTTGGATGAGATTTTCTAACATCTGCTATAGCGACCATAAAAATTTGGGAAAAGTCATAGTAGATCATCTACCATATGAGAACGATGTCAAGATCTTCGAACGGGAGGAACTATTAGATATGGTGATTTTGGAGATGCTTAATTGCAGAAAGGGGAGCTACCATAGATCACGATAAAATGCGCATTTACTCCTGGGAAGTCAATGTTACGATCTCTGTTGTAGCCCATTCAATTTTTTTTTGTCAACATAAATAACCACCTGCATATTGATTGATGTGGACACAATAGAATAAGAAAAAATGAGAGACAATAGAAAGAGTATCTTGGGACTGATGTTTATTCACCTAACCATAAGTCTACTTTATATATCTTTGAATGTGTCCATTATGGGTGTCAGTTATATTCATGTGTTTCATTCATTAAACACTTTGGAACAAGTCATAGCAAGGCTTGTGAAGCATCTCTCGCCATCAGTTGTTATTATCTTATGCAACCCTGCATTGAATTATCATTAAAGCAAGTTGCATGCCTATATGTGGAATCACCACTGATATCTGTTCTCTCCTTCGTGCATCATGTTCCGGAATTCATCTTATGAACGAACGTTGACATTGAATATATACAGATGAAAAAGAAAGTGGGGATAGGATTGTACAATATGTAAATTATATGAGCCAAGTATTTCTTTACCATGGTGCGAATTTTGCATTTGGTAGTTGGCAGCTTTATTTCTTTGAACCAGTGCAATATTATGCTACATAAGAAAGGTTTTCGGAAATGCTGTAAATGGGCTATTTCATGGTGACCACGGTGTCCTACTTTACTGCAACACTTCCTCTCTCTATAAAGAAAAAGTCAATAATACTATTTGGACAAATGAAGTGGCATCAATACAAGCTGCTGATATGCATGTTTCCATGGAAACAGATCCAGGTCTCCTACAATGAAAAAAATTAGCCCGTAATTTTCTTTTAATACTCTGCACCATTTCAACTACACACCACGCTTATCTCCTTTTCGTATGAGCTACCATCGGCACTCCTACAATCGTGGTAAAGGTCGAACGTCCGTATTTAATCGGCTGGGAAGAAGACGCCAAGATTACGATCCAAGCTATCACTCTTCAACTTATGACAATCCCTACCTTGATGACGATCAGTACGATGAATACAACTCGTCCCCATATGACGGCTATATGGAAAATGGAGATATCGATACGGTGCCTCCTCGGTACGGTAGCTATCGCCAAGAACGCTACCATAATCAACGTGACAATTATCGCGGCTATGATCCATCGCCGTCTCCCCCACCAACGACAAGAACATCAAAGCGAGTAGGAAGTTATTCACCAAGCGAGATTATCATTACTGCACCATTGGGTGGAGGACGAATTGTATCAAAAGGAGAACAATCTTCTCATCCACAAATGCTGACGGCTTCTTTTACTCCTGGTACTCCATCAACCACACCATGCTATGATACTGCTGTATCAAATCACATATCACCACCTCCACCACCAACAACAGCAGTATGGATAAATCAACAACTACATCAACCACCTTACTATCCTGCAACACCCATGGAACATCCTTCATATCCTGTAATGGAAACAAGCCATCCTCCTATTGTTGGGCAACCATTAACTTCACAACATCATGAGCTCCCACCACCAACTACCACCCGGTATTTGGATGGATCAGAGTTAAATCAGATTGCCATGACAGCACAAAAGCAATCAGTGCCATCACCACGACGCCATGCTTATGGTGGCGGTGACAGTTATATTCCTGATTACTCATGCCAACGTGATGGATCTCGTTCTAGCAAGAAACAACGTGTTGAAACCACCAAAACAAAACACAGCTCAAAGAATAAGGCAAAACAACAACCACCACCATCATCATCATCACCATCATCATCATCCAAAACAAAGTCTGCAAAAAAGTCAGCGAGTGTGACACCCAAGGCGCATCCGCCTTCTGAAAAGTCAAAGCAGGCATCATCTACAAAAAGTAACGCTAGTACGCCTCGTAGTAGTAAAGGCAAATCATCATCACGTGTTGATGATGAAAAGTCGACAACCCAGTCAATACCTATTAAAGAAGAGGTATCCATCGAATCGAACACTAAGAAGAATGAAGAAGCAGACACAACGACGAACCCCGAAATGGATAATACGCAGTTACAGCCCATTGAGAGGAATAATGAGATATCATCTGGGGAATCAGTGATCTCTATGGATATGGGTATCGGCGAACAATCGGATATCATGTTACCAGACTGGTCACTTGAAACTGAAGAAGAATTTGAATCCGAAGCTAAACAGCACCAGCAACAAGAGAATAGTAGACAACAACATGATAAAGAGGAAACTAAACACCATGATGATGATACTAGAAAATCACGCGAGAATGAACAAAGACAACAGGATCATCAAAAACAACACGAGCTAACAAAGATGCAAGAACAACATGACGAGAAGAAATCAAAGCAGCATGATTTATTGGAGACAAAACAGTCATCATTAACAGAATCATTTCATGGAAAGCGAAAACGGCCTGACGTGAATGAAGAATCATCATCTCATGTGAACAAAGAAGCAAGAAAAGATCAGCAAGAAAAGGATAATGATCAATCACACAATGGGATGCAGATCGTACACAAAGAGGATATCAATAATGTACAACACGAGAAAGATTCCGACAATCAATCTGACACATTAACGAATACGTTGCATGATCAACGCCAGCAGCTTGGTACAACAACAACACAGGACAATGTTACAAAAGAGGAAAAGGATACATCTGATAAACTAGAACATGGATTGAACCATGTTGCAGAGGAATCCAATACTGAACAGCATCAAAAAGGAGA
Organism: Lichtheimia hyalospora FSU 10163; assembly: GCA_025094155.1. NCBI lineage: Eukaryota > Fungi > Mucoromycota > Mucoromycetes > Mucorales > Lichtheimiaceae > Lichtheimia > Lichtheimia hyalospora. The sequence goes on from PTRB01000063.1 coordinate 56,565, forward strand.
TGACCAAGGCGAGATGAAGCAAGAGAACGTAAAACTTGGTTTATTTGATACCAATGAGGATCACACCTTACCCAAACCTTGGCAGGCGATCATGTCAAGTCGTGGAGACATTTATTATTACAATACTGAAACTGGGTTGAGCACATGGGAAAGACCAATCCCGCTAAAAGTGACAGCACCACCATTAACAACAGCAGCGGATGAAACCAATATTAAAGTGGAAGAGACTACATCTTGTCAGCCAACACCATCAGATACAGATCAGCTTAATAATGATACTACTACCACTACTACTACTACTACCACAACTGCTCCCATAAACCCCTCCCCATCCCCTTCATCTTCCACAGATAAGCATCAACGTAGTCAACCTGAAACTGAAAAAGGAATGCCCATCACCGTCGACCAACAGCAACAGCAACATTCTCAACGTGATACAGAAGACAAAGTACCCATTTCTCGTGATCCTCGACTACGCAAGGAAGAAAAGGAAAGGAAAAAGTCTCCAGCAACAACAACAACTTCATCATCATCATCGTCTACTTCAATACGCTCACCATCTTCTCGATCCACCCATGACACTTCCCTTTGTGATCGCCCTTATTCTCGAACCAGTACCAACGACAAGCGATATCATAACGATCGATATTATGATCATTATACTCGTCCCCCTATGGATTCCTATCGTCCCAATTATGGCTCTAGACTGGGTTCTTCACGACGACGCATTGACTAGGCGAGAAAAATGAAACCTTTATAAAGAGTTGATCCTACTCCCCTCCACACCACCACATATCCCAATGTTCGGCCACTGTATCTTGTAAAAGTTTGCGTATATAGCTAATGATTTCTACAGTGTGAATGGTGCCAATGTGATGATTCAGCTAAGTAAGATAGCCGAGTAATTTAGGCTTATCTACTAATTACTCCTCTGAAAGGAGATTGTGTGTCATGAAAGATTATTTATTGCAGGTCTTATATGATTGTCAATAGCAAGATCCTTCTCTCTCTCTCTCTCTCTCTATTCGGAATCGTTTCTATAGAAATCCTAGAGTTATCCTATGGTATCTAATAAAGTACGCTGCCATTCTACTCTTGTGTGCTGGTCGGAATTAAAGGCTCCACTTGCCAAAGCGGTCCTTGAACGCAAAGTATCAAGCTTTTTCTTTTTGCTTGCCACCATGTCCAAGCTACTCAAGTTCGAGGGTCACAATTATTTACGGCAACGATTGATTCTCGCTACTCTCAGTGGAAAAGTAGTTCGCATTGACAAGATCCGCTCGGACGATCACGATCCCGGCATTCGCGATCATGAAGCCAACTTTTTACGATTGCTGGAAAAGGTGACCAACGGCTCCACGATCGAGATCAACTATACCGGTACTTCAGTACTTTACAAACCAGGTGCTATTCAAGGTGGACGTATCGACCATGATTGTGGCACAGATCGATCCATCAGCTATTATTTGGAGCCAATGATTGCACTTGCGCCATTTTCAAAGAAGCCGTTCATGTTGATATTGCGAGGTATCACTACAGATCATGTCGATAACTCGGTAAGTGTTTCTCAATGACAATGATGATAAGTGACTCATGATGATTTAGGTGGATATCATTCGTACAGTATTGCTACCACAATTAAAACGATTCGGGATCGAGGAGCATGTGGAATTAAAGGTAAATGAGGATGATCAGGTACGAGATGATAAACTAAAAGTGTCATTCAAGATTACAAAACGTGGTGCACCCCCTCTGGGAGGCGGTGAAATCGTTTTCAACTGCTGTAGCGTACGACAATTGAAACCTGTTCAATACATTGATCAAGGAAGGATCAAACGAATTCGTGGTATCGCTTATTGTACACGTGTCTCACCCCAAACTGCCAATCGTATGGTTGAATCGGCTCGATCCTTGTTGAATCGTTACATTCCTGATGTTTATATCTATACGGATGTATACAAAGGTGCTGAGAGTGGCAAGTATGTAGTCATATGGATGGTATCAAATATTTCATAGGAATACTCATGATGATATGTTAGATCGCCTGGCTTTGCATTGAGTTTAGTGGCTGAATCAACGACAGGTGCATTGACTTCTGGAGAAAAGGCAGCTGAAGCAGGCATGACAGCCGAAGATGTGGGGTTATTGGCATCCAAGATCCTTTTACGTGAAATCAACAAGGGTGGCTGTGTGGACACAACGAGTCAATGGCTCAATTTATTATTGATGGTGTTATGTCCCGAGGATGTGAGCAAGATTCGTATTGGTCAATTGACACCTTTCACGTAAGTATTCGATCACGATCATTGACATTGTTCAGGTACTTATTGAGCTTAGTATTCAATATCTGCGAGATCTCAAGGCATTCTTTGGCGTATCATACAAGATCAAGGTGGATGAAGAATCCGACACCACATTGATGACCTGTGTTGGTATTGGTTACATTAATCATAACAAAAAGACAAGTTAAGCATCTGTACTTTATAATATTGCATTTACATCAGAATGAAGATATACGCATTTCATTGATCCCATTCCCCACACACATTACAACTCTCGCTTCTGAGCATGGATTATAGAATAGATTTTAATATGATCCTCCTATTTCGCTTGAACTATTCATGAAATATATTCGTCTTGTGACCACATTTATGCTGGCAGTTTGTGTAACCAGCTCTACCAGATTTGTGCTGCTACATCTTGTGATAAACTAGTGTTGCAGTTGGTCTTGATAACAGATAAACGCTGACAATCGATATCTTCGAGTCTTACATGCATCTCAGTAGTAGTGGTAGTAGTAGAGTGAACTGCATTCGAGGACTTTTACAACATCCCATTTGCATTGTTATAGTATGGTCCATTGTACCCTTGATTATAGGGGAGTACATGTGATCACCATGATGAAAGGGGTGATACCATGGAATGATGGTGATAGCAACACTTTCAATGGATTCATGTTTCAAAGAATATACAGTCTACCATTACTGATATCAGAATGGGTGGGACATGTGATGGTGCAGAGTGACTCCTCCGCAGTTAAATCACTGGGGATTATTATGCTTTTTGGTGTAGCTCAAACCATGATTGTTTCTCTTTCTCTTATTCACACATATGGCTCGTGAAGTACCAACACTTAAACTATTACTCATTGGCAATTCGAACGTTGGAAAAAGCTCTTTGCTTTTACGCTTTACAGATGACACTTTTCTACCCCAGGAAGAAGTTTCTGCTACCATTGGTAATCTTACTCGACACGGTTTTATTAATCCATGTATTTTTAACCGAGCCATTGCTATTGCAGGTGTCGATTTCAAAGTAGCCATGATGGATGTGGGCGATCAACGATACAAGTTGACCATATGGGTAAGAGCTTGGTTTGTTTCAAAAAGTTCTCTCGACTTACATGCATTATTGTTGTTTGTCAGGATACAGCTGGTCAAGAACGTTTCCGTACACTGACTTCATCTTATTATCGTGGTGCTCAAGGGGTGATATTAGGTGAGACAGACCCATTTTACTTGTGATGGGGATGAATATTCATGTGATTTTAGTTTATGATGTAAGCAGCCGTGAATCCTTTGAAGCTCTTGACACGTGGTGGAAGGAAGTCAACACCTATTGTTCAAGCCCAGATGTTGTCAAGATGATTGTTGGCAACAAGGTGGATAAGGTAATACTTTAAAGTGGACACTCTACTGTTGTATGCTGATTGTACTTGCTGCAGGAATCTTCTCGAGCAGTGACTTACAAGGAAGGTGCGGAAATGGCACGCAAGTTACAAACATTGTTCGTGGAATGTAGTGCCAAGACCAATGTGGGTGTAAAGGAAGCATTTGAAGAATTAGTTACCAAGGTACAAGGGAATAGATGGATTAAGTATAGGAAACCATAGTAACCAACCATGATGTAGGTCATAGAAACGCCAAGTTTATGGCAAAAGAAAATGTCACCATCATCCACAGTACGAGTGACACCCACAGAACAACAACAGAATGGAAGTAGTTATTACGAGTCATGCAGCTGTTAAATTACTCTTCCCCATCTTCCTCCCCAACTCCTCTTGTTCCCATACCGTATACCGTAATATACATGTTTTCTGCATCAATATATATATATAAGAATGTGTCTGTATACAATGCGAGTAACCAATGTAGCTCTGCCCTTTCTTTATCATATAAATTGAAAGAGAGTATGTGGCAAAAGCCAAAAGAATATCTTTTTAACGGTAAGACTTTTGGTAGCGGGCACGGGCACCAGGACCAGCAAACTTCTTGGGTTCGCAACGACGGGGATCAGCAACGAGCAAGGTACGATCATATTGAACGAGAGTCTCCTTGATCTCCTTCTTGGATGCTTCATCAACGAACTTTTGGTAGAAAGCAACGATAGCCTTGGCAAGAGCTTGACGGAGAGCATACACTTGAGAGGTGACACCACCACCCTTGACACGGAGACGAATGTCGACATTGGCGAAACGCTCCTCACCAAGGAGAAGAACAACTTCGTAGACCTTGAACTTGAGAATCTCAGGTTCCAAAAGCTCAAGAGGAGAACCATTCACGCGGATAAGACCACGGCCACGCTTGCAGTGAGCAACGGCGGTAGCAGTTTTCTATACAAATAATAGCATTTAGCAAAGGACGCATACACACAACCACAACCACAACCCCAATGAACGAGCACGGAATGTAAGATGGAATGGAATTGGAAGCATTGACAACGAGTTGAATAATAATAATAATAGGTGACAATCGACGACTTTAGCTGATGGTAACCAGGACAACCAATGGGTGTTGTTGTTGTTGTTGACGTTGGGCTCGAGTGGTGGCTGATTTCGTTTTCATGGCTTACTCCATCCCATCCATCCAATCCATGTATCCATTCATCCATCCATTATGCGTTGTGATCATCACTTAAACACACCTTGCGACCAAAAGTCTGGACAGCTTCCATGATACTAGTATGGACAAAAAGGAAGGATCAAAGGGTCCCTTTGACAGTGCATTTTTGCAACCAGCGGCCAAGCGGAGAAATTACATCATGTCCGCAACTGCTCCTCATTGATGTATCATAGTGAACGAATGATAAATAATAAACCTGCTCTTGTTAATGAATGTATCGCCCCTAATTGACCATAAAGTTGACATATTTCTACTCTCTCTCACTTGTTCCTTTTATATCCAAATCAATTGCTTCCTTTGCTTATATAAAGTATGTGTGATAATGCATGTCCTTGGTCCACACATCATCTCTGGTCAATATCCGCATGTGTATCCTGTAAGCAGCCATGAATCTAGTAAAAATCGAGGATCAATGACAGATGATAACTATGCAATAATGAAGATACTGTTCCTCGTATTAATGAGCACCTATAGCTCAAGAAGCATTCTTTTATTTCCCTGAAATCGAAAATCAGTATTGACCAAGAATATCATAGTTACAGCCATCTTGATAATATTAAACCTTCTGGAGTCTCACAACTATTATATGTCTCTCTGATTTTCTCTCACGTGTGCTTGTGAATGTGCATGCAATTGCTACTATCCTTTCATCTCCTAGATTGTTTTGTGGCAACCAACACATTTGTGGGTAGGTTAATCACCCAAGTGTCTAATGTTATCATGCTCATCATCACTGGCACTTTTGTCATTCCATTTCATTTCCAGACATAAGTTTCACATTCTCTTTTATCAGAAAGTTATAGTGAATAGATTATAAAGCATACTACAGTATTGGTTGTACGAGCGTCAAGCTGTGTGATCAGGAGGAGAAAGAAAGGCTTGAGCTTGATTTAAAACACCGATATTTTGTCTTCCACCTCGCCCTCCTTGCTATAATTCCTTTATCGTTGCTGTTGTTACAAGGTAATATTAAGGTGGTTACGTCCAGGATACCAACAGCAAACTAACCCGTTCATGTGTTCGACCATAAGTAAATCCAGTTCTGCCATTTATATATTGTTGAAATCTCTCAATGTCTTTACCGAACAACCTGCCAACGATGAGCACATTCGGTCAGCATACCTCATCTAAGCAACAACAGCAACCGGGCTTCAACCAAGATCCCGAGACAGCAAGAAGAAACTACCGACAAGCACTATATGAATTGACTTTCAACAGCAAGCCCATCATTACCAATCTAACCATCATGGCCCAAGAAAACCAACATGTTGCAGGTGTGATTGTCAGGGAAATTGAGCAACAAATAAGACACGTAAGTAACCAAGATAACGGTCGTAGTTTTCTTATGGATTTATTTGAGACGAGAGGGGAGGGAAGGGAATGGGATGAAAAAAAGAAAAGATGTTATATTCCACTTGGGTACATTGTGGCAGAGAACGAGTTTCTTTGTTATTGTTTGCTATTACTACTACTACTACGCACACACAAGAATAAAAAGGGGAGATAAAAGCCCTAGCAACCACCACCACTACCACTACCGCCATCGATCATTAGACATATGACCTTTGATATCCCCTATTCTTTCTTACTCTTTTTTCCCTTACCCTTTTCTCGAATGCAGAAAAGATTAACAAATGTCTCTCTCTCTTTTATATCCAGAACGCGCCCGGTCAGAAGCTTCCCATCCTATATTTAATAGATTCGATTTGTAAGAATGTAGGAGGTGTATACATAGACCATTTCGCAAGAAATATTGTATCGACCTTCATGGATGCTTATACATTGACTGATTCCCAAACACGAAGAAGCTTTGAGCGACTATTACAAACATGGAAGAATGGTTTACCTAATGGTCATCCTGTATTCTCACGACATGTGATCGAATCCATTGAGCGACCTGTCAATTATATGCGAGAACGTCAGGGTGCTCAACCCATGCATCATTCACCACGTCCCAATCATCCTCTTCCTCAACAGCAACAACAACAACAACAACAACAACGGAATCAACCCATTCATGTTAATCCCAACTTTGTACCTATGGTAAGAAAGAAAATATATGTATACCATGTACTGGAAACTGATTCAACCATATACACAAAGCCTGGCTCACGTGATCCACGTACAAGGTCTGATTATCCTGTACAACGACAATCTACGTATAATATGGCATCTCCAACAAAACAGGTAAATAAACTCATCAAAAGAATATGTCGGGAATTGAGCGATATTTCCTACAGGAACCACCAACGACGAAACCGAATGTATCGAAAGAAGATCCTCAACAATTATCACAATTGTTTTCTCAGGTAACCTAGTAATAAGATTTTGTTTTACGTTATTGATTCTTTTTAACAGATCCAAGCAATTCTTCCCGGATTACCTGCACCACAAGCTGCATCATTTCAACATCAAATTGATCAGATCATGAGTGCACCTGCAGCTCAAACTGGAAGACTTTCTTATGCACCTACTTCAGCTGCTGCTCCATCCACATCAATACCACCAGCACCCCAACCAACATCATCTCATATGACTGAACCTAAAGGCACGCCACCCATGAGTGGACTTTTTCCATCCACATCCACTTTAGAACAAAAAGCACCTGCTATCAACACAACCGAACTCTTGCAAGGTTTGACTTCACTTGGTATTCTTCAGGGTGGTGCAGCAAGTAATGTTGCCAGCAGTACTCCTCCTCCTCCTGTGATTCAAGAACAACATGCAACTGTTTCAACACCACCACTGCATGCTGGCATACGATTGGAGAGTAAAGATTTACAAATGTGTGTATTGTTAGAATATGAGAAAATGGGACATAGAACTGATGAATATTCCGTTATTAAATTATGCTTTGATTGCTTTGGCAGAGCTCGACCAGGCGCAGTCGAAGTGCTGTACTCGGGGCTACCGCTTCAATGCAAACAATGTGGCTTCCGATACCCAAAAACAGAACAAGGCCAATCCAAGATGGATGCTCATTTAGATTCTCATTTTCGACAAAATCGACGCATGAAGGAACGTGTCAAGCGAGGTTTATCTCGGTCCTGGTTTGTGACAGAAGATGAATGGATCAGTGGTGCTGGTGGTGAATTGGCAAGTCATCAAGGTAAATTGTTGTTGGTGTCGATTATTGAGTATAGCATGACAATGCTAATGTATCTCTATGCAGCTCCTACCTTCCTTAATGATAGTATGAGCAGTTCCCATCCCCATGGTAACGTGGGATCTCCTTCAGCACAAGCTGGATCCGAAACAATAGGTCCAGATAGCCAAGTGGTTGTTATGCCTGATGAGAATAATCGAAAGCCATGTCCTATTTGTGGTGAGAGATTCGTGGATTTCTGGAATGATGATGAGGAAGAATGGATGTACAAGAATGCTGTACTTGTGGATAACACGGTCAGTAAAAAATAATTATATGGGGATGTGCGTGTGCGAGTGTGTGCTTATACGATCCACTTGCTTATTATAGATATATCATGCCACATGTCATGCTGATGCTGTCAAGAGTGGCACTCTCATGTCCGATCATGGTGATGCAGTATCGGATGATCAAGGTGTAAAACGTAAATTGGAATCGTATGCAGATGTAAGTTACTTTATTTATTCTCGACATGATTAATCATGCATTTCTTTCTCATAGCAGGATGATCAAGGAACAATGAAAATACCTCGAACAGATTTAGCTTATGATGTCAAATAAACCTTTAAAAGAGTAACACTAGTGTTCTTTTTTTTTTATCTATCCTCTTACACAAGAAGCAATCTTTGATGAAATTCATGGAGATATGGTTATGCTTTAATCAATAACTTGCTCATAACTAATTAGATAAAAGATATTCAATAGCGGCTTCAACGTTGCCACCGGTTGCCAACAATGCTCGCACATTGGCCTGTCGCTCCGAGAATCCCATTTCTTCAAGTTGCTCCAATTGTGCGCGAAAACGTGTTTCTGGTGGCTCTGCCGGTGCACTACCAGCACCCGTACCCATAGCATTTGTGTTTTGGCTTCTATAATAATATGGTCAATAAAAGTCATCAAGGAATGACTTGGACATACCCCATATCACCAAAGAGACCAGGAAATGCATTGAACATGGATGCAGGTTGTTGTTGTTGTTGCTGATTACCACTGCCTTGCTGCCGTTGAGAATCCATCATGGCTTGGTGAAAACGCATACTCGCTTGAATAAAGCTTGGATCTGCCCAAAATGGCAACGATTGTTGTGTTGTGTTATTGTTTTGTGATCCATTATCAGTCGATGACTGCTGCTGTTGCTGCTGTTGCTGTTGCTGCAATAACGTATAAGTCATCCATTACTCATAAGTTTGTCACAAGCTACTTACAGATGGCTGCGGTGCCATAAAAGGAGGAAGCACGGGCATCCCTATCAGATCCAAGTGTCAAAAAATGAAGAATGTAATTGAATATAAATATACCTACCAGCAAAAGGATTCATTCCCATATTAGAAGATGACATATTCCCACCGGCTGGAGTCGATGATGCCTGATCAGATTGCGATGTTCGAGGAGCCCATGGATTAGGAAGTGCTTGGGTGTTGAGTTGATTCTCTATTGATAATCGCTTGTTAATGTTTCTGAAATGTATTGTTCATTTTTTTCAATGCTGTACCTGGAATACTTGTTACATTCAATTGCTGGGCTAATCGTTGATTGGCTTCTTCAGAAGCTTGGTTATCTGTTTGTGATACGGACTCCATTGGATCACGGAAAGTATTGTACATTTGTCGAAGATGATTGAAACCACCAGGAAGTGCCTAGGATTAAACCATTCAATAACGATACTCAACATTTGAATCCAAACTTACCTCTATATTGGATATTGCTCGATCATTACTTCTTTGCATTTGTCGCATCAATTCTGGATTCCTATTTTCAAGTATGAGAAAGAATGATACAATGATATGATGAATAATACGCACCGCATCATTTCTATGGATTGTCTCAGGAACGCTGGATCATTAATAACGTGACCAATCTCGGGGTTTTCTTCAATGAGTGTCCGCATTTGAGGGTTACTCATAATGATGGAACGTACGAAATCTGTAACAATACACAAGTATTAAGCTTTTTTCATATATAACTTCTCATCACCTTACCTGTGTTGCTTAAGAGACTTTGCATCATAGGAGAGTCCATCATTTGTTGCATATATTCGGGATCCATCATGGCACCACCGCCACCACGTCCAAAAAGATCATTGTTTCCAGCTCCATCCATTCCAGGAAAACCACCAAATCCTGGGAATAATGGATTATTGTTCGTTTGATTGTTGGTAGTGGAGGACGATGTAGTCGAACTTGTAGTAGTGGTTGTAGTAGTATTGTTGTTGGTGGTGGTGGTGGTGGTATTGGGTGAACTTGTACGAGGAGGTGTCGGTGACGAAGACGACTTTGCGTTGGATACCACCATATGAATAGTATGACCTTGGTCAATCTCTGAAAAGCAAATCAATCTATTAGTTTCATAACTTCATCCCAATAAGACTCTTGATTGAACGTACTGCAAGTGCTGCACAGATCGTCGTCCTTGAGTATCCGACCCGAGTAAACGAGCTTAAGACTATCCGCATTCACACCATTACGTTTCTCGGCAATTATCTCCTTGAGCTGCTTTACTGTGGTGGTCTCTAGATCGAATTCCACTTGAAAGACTTGGCCATTGGAAGGTCTTATTTGAACCGTGATTGGATTGCCCATCATGTAACAGGAAACAAGTGTGGCGACTGACTGAAATTCGAGCGTTGGCTATTTTGTGCCACACGCACCCCGTCAGATTATACACTTTATGCACTTTGAGCTCCTGCTATCTTTTCCGGCAACCCTATGCTCCACCTATAACTTTGTGATGCTTAATACTAGCTAGACTCAATGATTTATTATTCAATGCCATTAATAAAGAAATTGTACTCGATAGTCTATAGTATATTGCCTGCTTATATAGAAACAGTATTTGCATCAAAAGAAAAGAAACATATTCAGTTAGATCGGAAGATAATGAAAAAGGATTGTTTTTATCAGCGGATAAGAATAGACAATAAAAAGGGACAAGAGTAAAGGGAGGGAATAACAAGCACACTGACAAAATAAAAAGTACAAATATCTAGTAGAATTACATAGGAATCATCTACTCTTGCAAAGGACATTCATCATTGAGCATCAACTGTGCTGCTTGTCGCCAGAGCTCCTTGACGTTATCAGCATTGTCATCATTGAAATACATTCTGCAATCAGCATTGTTGACGCTGTATTCAAGCAAGTATTCCTCATTGCCAATGTCCTTCTTGTCCATAGGACGATACACTTCACGGAAGGTCCAACCCATATCGGCTCTTTCAGGGAAAGGTTCGGGAGCATCGGGATCATCTTGCAAACCAAGACTTTGTAAGTCCATCAAGAAACCAGAGAGACGCTCACTTTCACCACCAGGGAAGGAAGCGAATTGCATACTATTGCCACGAATACCACCAAAGCCCATCGCAGGTACTTTGTGAGACAAATGCAAACGAGAAGCAACAATAGCACAAGTAGAACCACATCGACCATCAGAAAGGATCATGATATCGGAAGCCTTCCATTTCGAATTCTTGTATGGTTTGACACCTGCATTCCAACTATCACAGCTAAGCGTAATTGGCTTTGAAAACTTGACTTGTTCTTTGCCACGTTTGTAGGTGACAGTATCTTTGAACCATTCATCGCTGCCAGCAGGATAACCTTCAGCTCGATAATCATACCACTTGGTTGCTTGTTGCGAATAGGCCTTGCTGATGACACGTTCCAAGAATGGTGAATATTTGACATCGGACAAGTAATCAGGGGTCGATTCAAAGAACGAGTTGATGATAAATTCACCAGCACATGCATCACCACCACCATTTTGTGATAGATCAAGGATAATTCTCTCGATACCATTCTTTTCAAACTCTTTCAAGCCATCAGTAAAGTTCTTGATAAAGGCATCACGGTCTTGACTGGCAATAGAGAAGCTTTGGATATCAATGACACCAACGTTGTGATCCAATTCGATAAATTCAACATAACGACCATCACTACCACCCACAGCGTTGTTGTTGGGTGATAAATCAAAGGCTTGTCCTTCATGCATACGTTTAAGCTCGTCAGTAATTTCATTGGTCCATGCAGCATTACGTCGAGCCAAAGATGCTGTCGAATAAGCTGATTGACAATAGCTGTCCCAATAACTGGACGCATCGCTAAATCCACGTGGCACTTCGGCAATCCAGGGTACTTTAACAGTGAAAGGTTCATCGTAATCTTCGTCATTAGGTTCAGTACCCTTCTTTGGACAACGCATCGTGTACGAATGGACTTCTTGTGCGGGCAAGAAGCGATGATAACCCAAATCATCAGCACCATCATCCCATCCGTGGAAATAACTCTTGGTGTTGACAATATTATTGAAACATGTGTTGACATCTTTGCTTTCACCATTGTTGTTGACAGCATAATCGACAATCATATCAAGTGCTTCACGATCATCGATATGGGTGACTTCACAACCGACCCATGATTTCTTTGCATCAGGCCAAATATCATCCTTGATATAAGCGACGTTGACAACGGTACGTTGATTACGGATCAAAGAATTGAGTTGAATAGGTTGCCAGAAGATAAATTGACGATAGCAGAATGGTGAATAGACCTGTGCAACATGAAGGTTAGTATACTCTCTCTCAGTGGATGATTCGTTACTTACCAAGTGTGCATCTTGGACTTTATCCAATAGTAGCGCAACTGCATCTTGGAATTCTCGATCAGACTTCCACTTTTGTTTCTGAATAATGTCAAGACCGTAGGATATGTTGACAGGAACCACTTCAAGACCTTCCACATTGGGCGGTGAAGCAGCAATTTCCTATATTAAACTAGTTAAAAACATGAAACTTGCATACACAAATCCATACATACATTAAAGACATAAAGATGGTTGGTCACTTTTCTCACTGTATCAAGGGTCTGATCTGCAAAGTCCTTATTGAAAGGAAAGTGGTCGAGGCATGCTTTGGCTTCTTTAAAGCTGGCAGTCGTTTTACCAGCAATGGCAGCACAGGGATCGGTAGATGACGAGTCTTTTTCGGCAGCATAAGCTACTGTTGAGAGAAGAAGAACAGCAGAAGCTGCAATTCGAAAACCCACATTACTGTCAAGCAACTTCATGACAGTAGAGATGGGTCAATGTCGATATGAGTGTGGGTGGGTGATAAAAAAAGGAGTGTAAAGAGTAAATTAATTACCAAGATGGTGCACCAAATCCAAAAATAGGCTAAGGTCGACCTGGATTTCTCACTCCATAGCTATCAGATTGTTCCATAGTGATACATATTGATCTTGCATACTCACACCGTGATACCACATGTGTAGATTACTGTCAACACCAAGCTGGTACAAGCTCATCAATTCCATATATTCATCATCGTGCAAATTGGGTCGTCGTAAGGAATATTTGATACATATGTAGCACACCACGCTTGAAAACGATAAAAAGCTCCAACACACCATCACGTAAACCACGATGTAAGCTGTCATATCGCACGAATAACTCGGAGATAATCCAAGCACAAGCATTGCAATTCCAGGCCATAAAAAGAAAGAACGCGATGTGTCACCATTATCACATTCAGCTAGTGTATGGTTATACCTTATGCTACTACTCAATTGTAGTTCCTAATCCTCTTTTCAATAAACAACACCTTACTCGAGTATCACTTACTCTTACGACCACACACATACACACACACACATATCACCATATACAGAGCACACACACTGACAATGACTAGTTTCTTGGATTGTCAATACAGGTAATTGACCCGCTGTTGCTAACAATAGATGATGGCATAATGAACAGTCTTGCTGTATCCGTTTGCTTGTAAAGTACAGGTTACTGTGTGCAGAGCCAACTACTGGCTCCTGATATTTGACTTTGATTACACGCCGATTTTTAGTGGCTACTCCATCAGCGTCCAGTCTCCGAGGTTGATGATAGCTTTCTTCCTTGAAAACATAACCTTGTACTTTACGGTTCATAAACCTTTCTTGATAAAAAGCGCTTAAACCACCACTCTGCATTCGTTTTTTATGATTAATTTTGCTCTATGTCTTACATGAGCCAGATTCGCAAGTCTTTGTAGCCTAGGTTCATAGAACTTTATATAAAGGAGATCCGGTCATAAAGCCAATGAGATCTTACATTATTAAAGGAATGCAATATAAAGAAGAAAGATATTGATTATAACCTGGATGCGTTACGATATTTATACTTTCTTTGTGAGAAGAAGATATCCTATGCAACATCTCCCTATATCGTGACGGTATGGAAAGCTACCCGGTATGTGGCAATGGTTCACAGTAGCGATATCTCTCATAAGGGAGTACGCAACTATATCGCAATATGGTAGTTATCAGCAATGTGTCTAAAAATGAACACGGGCACTGATTGTCGACTAACATAACAAGTGCTATGACCCTTTATTTTAACAATTTATCTTTGAATTGTTCTGAGATGAGAGCTATGTTTTGCTCATATGACCCATCTTCATCTTCTTGATCCTGTTCTTGTTGTTGTTGATCATCCAAATCTTGATGGGGTTGTTGCGTTGATTCGGCATTCTCTTGGTCTTCCTCTTCGTTTTGCTCTTCTGAAACATCAATCTTTTCTTCGTGCTCTTCAGCAACATTAGTCTCCACTTCTTCCTGAGCTTGCTGTTGCTGCTGAAGAATCCTTTCACGTTCCAAAAGCGCTGCGCGATTACGATGAGCGATTCTAGCAGGCCTTTGCAACCTATCATATAAAATAAGTTGTTGTTCATGGATAGGAAATGATATTTTACATTCGTATACTGAGATGGAAGTGGAAGAAGATGGTAGACATTATCTATACTGCTGCATCATAAATATATAGTGACGCAACATGATCATGTGTAGCTTTATGTTTCCATCACAGGGGTTTATATGGTAAATATGTCATCTGCAATTGATGGAGGGTTCATTCTTATACGCAAACACGCTCTATCACTGTTTTTTTAATTTGATGGAAGCTTACAAGCAATGCAAATGTAAGGAAAGTGGGTACCATTGTTGAGCTATGCAAATTGCTCTACGACAGCCAAGATTCGGAAATGTTAATACAGAGCCAACGAGCACCAATATGCAAACTGACATAGTAGTGATATCACCACAGTACGAGCACATGATAAAGCCAACTAACTGAAAGCGCTTTTATCATATATATCCATCGTTTGGTGATGAAAATAAGGTACAAATGAACCAAAGCTCTAATTCCTTTTGACTATGTATTGTTGCAAATTTATTGAATGTCATCACCAAACACTGCAAGACTAGCAAAATTTTCCAGCATGTCAGTAAGTTTTGTGCTGTAGTTGTCATTGGAGCGTGCAAATAGCGTGAGCAAGTACAGTGAAGAAATGCAGTTCTGTGACCCTGTTCAGCATTGAACAACGAGGACATAACTTGGAGATGTTAAACTCATCGCATCTGACAACAATATGGTCCCTGGATTTAGCTATCTGAACTAGCTGAGAAGCAAACGACATGTCCATTGATGCAGGTGCTCCTCTTCTATGGTTACCGGAAGTCAATGCATCCATACCAAGAGCTACAGCCATACGTGTCGGTGGAGGGCGATGTCTTTGACGTTGCCTTTTCAAGCGCTTTGCGATCTGCCTCTCCTCTTGTTGTTCCGGTGTCATTAAAGCTCGTCTCTGGATACGTGCTTGATGTCTTTCGTGCACTTCATTTTGTGACTGTAACCCTTGCTCTAATATCTGTGCATTGAATGTTGCTTCATCTGCCCAAGGTATCATTCGTATAGCATCAAATGTATTTCTAGTTTGTCTGCGTTCTAGAGCTTGGTTATGGTGTTCGATTTGTGTTGGAGCATTGACTGATACATCATGCATTGAAAGTGTGATATTTGGTAGAAGTGTTTGTGAGTGTGTGTGTGAACTGGTGACAGTAGTGTCCGTGAGATTCAATAGAGATAAAGATAAAGGTTTACGTATTTTGAATGACTACGCGTATAAATGTATGTGTGATGATGCAATCATGCTGAGTATGAATGGATTATATGCATTATCGAATAATGGCACCCATCTCCTATCAAGGTACTTTCATTGTCTCAATCACTTGTTGTGGACATAAGCACATTTCGATTACAAAGAAACATGTCATTGTTAGTTTGTCGCAATTGTAGCATAGCGTGCCACCAGCACATGTCCCATAATGGCTTTCATTTCCAAACGCAAATGACTCCAAGGGGCATGTTAGCGTATTTATATATGCTTGGATGTCATTGGCTGGGTCGGGTATTTTGACACGAGTAGCCGGATGTGCTCAAAGCAATCCAATTGAGTCAGGTCGTATTGGTAACACTTTTGCCATCAAAGTAATGATTTCATATATAGAAGTGTAGCATAATGAATAGTAGCAACAAGATGTGTAAAAACAATAAAATAAATAACAAGAAAAGATACAGTGAGACCGTTGTTCGTCACTTTATTGCTATGTCTCCATGTATGTTATACATTATATAATGCGCAAGTATATGGATGTCATATTTGCATGCTCATACCCTGCATAACATAATCTTTATATGATACCCATTGTTATAAGATAATACCCATCAACTTTATTACTTGCATGAATGAACACATGAATATAACTGACACCCATAATGGGCACTTCCAAAGATATATAAAGTAGACTTATGGTTAGGTGAATAACATCAGTTCCAAGATACTGTTTTCATACTGAGTAGAGCAACATTCCAAGTTCAGATGATGTTTACGTTCCCAAGATGCCAAGAATCCTCCAGTAATCGTAGAAGTGCAGTACAACTTCGATAACGCATTCACGATGCTCACTACTCAGTATTGTGCTCAAGCATACTTTCACTATGGGAGACTGCTGCCAATTCTAATTTTGCTTATCTTCAATACACACGACACTCACATTGAACTGGACGATGACCCACCATCGTCAACCTTGGATGGATAGTTGCTAATGTGCAAGTACTATCGCCAAATGAAGACCAGTGTATCGAGATGTCAAGACTGGTATTGGTAAAGCCAAAAAATTTACTAAGCTACCGCGGTCCGTTCCCCTAATTTGTATATTTCCAAACACAAATGACTGTATTATCGAACAGTACCACGCATACCACATACGCCAAAAAAGTATGACCATATTTGCATACATTTACGCGTTACAATATGGATGACCAACTTTATACCACTTGGCCTATGTGCTATATCACTTTAACAATAAAAACCTTAACAACGTAAAAGGGAAACCAGCATGTAATAATGCGCACCAACAAAATGGATCGCCTGGGGTAAAAACGAGAAAGACAGAGAAAGAGACCACAATCATTGGGTCCAAATGCCTTAGATGGAACAATGCATGATGACACATGATATCGCTGTCAACCATGTGCTCCTCAACATGCCGCATGGGGCATTCACCGCATGATTCAATGTTATTCCGCCACCGGGCCGAGATGGGCGGATAACATGATCTGATGAAAGTTTTTTAAGCGTATGCAGGATAAAGTTGTTGTTTGTAAGACTCACTTGTCATCGCAATGTCTCGATCAGTACCATGCTTCGTCATATGTAATACAAAGTTTCTACAGCAGTCAACAAAGGTTGTTTACTTGATTGCTTGTATCATGCTTCGTAAACGAACAATCGCCGCGCCAGTAGATCATCATCATTGCCTGTTTTTCTAACTCAATGTCTATTTATTACGGATGATTCGCCTATTTCAATTGATCCGGATGTTGTGGATTTTGAAATCTACCATAAAAGTAAGCATTCAAGCTGGTAGTGCAAAAGTTGCCTAATTGATTGGCTTTGAAAATCATGCGATTTGTGTTAACACGCCACTTGCTCCCTTCCATTCGCCAAGGACTTTACAGCTTTAAATACTACGCCATGACAGGACACCTTTGGTAACAAAGAACTTTTTCATCACTTGGTCATGGCATCCAAATCTGACGATTTATTGCATGACGTACTTTCAGAGCCAAAGCTGTTACATTCCTTTGAATCTTACCTACGACAAATCCATGCACACGAAAATCTCTTATTCATTGAAGCCATATCACAAATGCGATATGATAATGCGTTTACCAATTTCGAAGTCGCATTGAATAGGTATATGGAGAATGTGACAATGTGTTCCACATGCTTAAATTCCACGTGCCTTTGTCGCTGTTAGAATTTACAAGTCGTTCCTTTCCGACAATGCTAATCTGAAACTGCAAAGTGTCACCACAAAAGAACAGGTGGAACAAGACATGGAAGGACTTCATTGGGCCATTATACGACGTGAAGATGCAGTCAAAATTTTGGAAGAAACTGAACGTCAAGTGTTGGCCAATCTGGTAAACATTCAAAGATATCATTATCATCACTACTACTGTTCCCACTCATCAATTCGTTCTATTATGTATAGCGCAACAAGTTGGACGATTTTATCAACTTGAAGCAACTGGATATTTCGTATGTGAATGAATAAGAATCGATGTATATTAGATAATGATACTAATGACGGATCCATAGTGACTTTGATCATAGTCCTATCAAGCCACAGATTCGAGTTGTCATCGTGGGAGGTGGTTTCACAGTAAGTGGATGTGATACTTCAATTTCTTGTGAGATTCGAGTCATTGATTTATATTGTCAAAAGGGTTTCACAGTGGCTTCTATCCTGGATCCAATGCCACTTTTCCATGTCACCGTCATTGATACAAAGGGTATATATTGTTTGATTGAAAAAAGAAACACTGAGCTAAAAATGTGCCATTCTAGATTCATTTGAGTATACCCCAGGTATTATAAAGAAGCTCGTCAACCCAGAAGAATCAAGCTCGATGCGTGTACGACATGATTCATACGTCAAAAATGGAAGAGTGCTTATCGGCTTTGCAAGCAACGTCAATGATGATGTCAAATCACTTCAAGTCAATGGTGAAACGGCAAGTAGTCATATGACATCCATTATGTCACGTGTATTGTTTCTTACATGTAATCATTAGGTTGACTTTGATTATCTCGTGGTTGCAACTGGAAGCTCATACTCTTCCCAATTAAAATCTACTGACATGTCTGTGCTGTATCGCATAACTGGTCTCGAGCAAGTGAATACAGAGCTTATCAACGCACGTCGTATTTTGATTGTGGGTGAGTGCTACTATTATAACTGCTATTCACAAGTGCCATTGTATACTGATGATGATCATATTTAGGTGGTGGGCTTGTGGGATGTGAGCTGGCATCCGAAATCGCTCTTCGTACCTTCCCTGGAAAATATCCTCGTAAAGAAATCACACTTGTTGAATCGCATGACAAAATCATTCGTCGAACCGATGATTACCAACGGGACCGGGCAATGGATTATCTGCAAAACCTTGGTATCGAAGTGATTTGTAACGATCGTATTGTGGATCTAGAAGGAACCGAAAATGGTGGCAACTATCTAGGAGCAAGTGGACGTATTTATAGTGGATATGACAAGGTGTTTATGGCCACTGGAACACGTCCCAACAGCCAAATTTTGCAAAACAGTGGTGAATTGGATGCTTGTGTTGATAGCTGGGGACGCATCATGGTCAAGCCCTCTTTACAGATCGACCATTATAAGTGTCCACATATTTTCGCAGGAGGTGATGTTACCAATGTCATTGAAGAAAAGACAGGTTATGCTGCAACGCTAGCTGGTGTGTGTATTGCTCGTAACATTTGTCGTCTCGTCAAGGGCAAGGTGCCTTTACGTCAAGGTACCAAAGGAACCATGCCTGCACCTGACAAGCCTTTACATGGTATTCATTCACAAGGAGGCATTGGCAAACGTAAATATATAAAGCATAAATGCTTTTGATCATTGGAAGCTCACATAAATTTCTTTAGAACGACTTGGCATACTCAAGAAGAAATTTGCATTTCTCAATCCTGCATGGGCTGCACTCAAGCTCTTTGATGAGCAACAATATCTACGCATGGTACAAGGAGAAGCTATGAATTCATCTCAAGTATTTGGAAGGATGCCACGAAAACTTGATCTACCTCATGGTTATGCATACCATTCGCACATTCATTCTTACTCGTTGGCTTCCTTGGGAGCTTCTTTGGATCAACATATTCCTCAATCACCCAGCAGTTCAATACACCGCCACTTGATCCATCATCGACAACAACAACAACAACACTCCTCCAACTCATTATTAACTCCAATGCCAAGGCAAACTCGCTCATGTACAGGAGGAAAACCAAGACGAGAATACAAAACATGGAGTTCCTCTTCTACCCGTCTCAGTTCAATTAGTCAAGCAAGTTCAAGTGGCAGCAGCAGTGGTAGCTCAACATCGTCTCTTCACGATTTTGTGAATAATCATTTCACCTTTGGAAAGCATTCTTTGGAACCCCAACGATCCATGGATAATATTTCTCGAACATGTGGCAAACAACAGCAACATCATAGACAGCAGCAGAAAAAACAACATCATTCATCATCATCATCATCATCATCACTACGTCATTTTCGTCGTTCCAGTATGCCTTCGGTGACTAATATAGAATGGGCAACTCCTTCATCGCTTAGATCCGTCAAGATATAATGCTTTCAAATCAACAATTTCATCTTTATTACGCTCTTCTTCTTGCATTATTTAATCATGCAAAGATACACCACCCTTTAGAATCAAAAGTATATGTAGTAGTAGTATGCTCTTTCCAATGCAACATCTATGTCAATAAGAACAACACATTCATTCACGACTTGCACAATAATGATCATGTACCATGACTTGTTCTTAAACAATGTACAATTCAATTTTATTGCTTTATCAAAAGGTGATCTTATAGGAGGGAATCTTGACTCTTTATGTTTTATCCTGCAACATGCGTCCAATCAATTTCGTGTCATGTGACTCGAGTCACCCACGCTTTAAATTTGGGCAGGATCCTCTTCCTTTTTCCGTAGTGTAACTGCAGCGAAGAATGCTCGATGTCATAGTATCGCAAACCAAGATTGAGATTGCGATCGAGGGACCTGCAGGTATGTTTCATTGTCTCTTTGTGCTTCATTCTCTTATTCGGGTTGATAGGTGTTACTCGCGATGGATTGTGGCAACTTGTGCAGCAAACAGCAACCAAGACGGTCAATGATCTCAATCTTCCAACCCAAGTTACGCCCAAAGTAGACGATGCATACAAACGGCTCATTTGGCCCTTTATTGTCAATGAATCACGGCTCAACTTCTTTCACGACACATCGATCGATGCAATGCAAGTGGATCAGGATAACGACGCGCCTGGTGTACCCAATACTATATCAACTGAAGCGAATATTTCTGAGCAACAGGTGCCAGCAGCGGATAACGATGGATCAGCACTGGCTGAAGAGATAGCAACACCAAAGAAAACCAAGAGTAAAGCAACAGCCAAAAGCAAGACAGCAGGAAAACGCAAAGCGAAAAAGGCTACCAAAAAGAAAAAGCCTGTTCGGAAACGAGGCGATGATTCGAGTGAAGATGATTATCAGCCTGATGACGATGAATCCAGTGAAGAGGATGATGACTTTGATTTGGATGCTGAAGAAAGCGATGATGATAATAATGCCCCAGAAGAAGAAGAACAAGAGAATAGCAATGTCGAGCCTTCAAAAACTGGTTTATCGATTGTGAGTTGCATGTAGCAACATGATGTAAACCATGTTTCTAATTCATATCGATAAAATAGATTGTTGATACTTCCGGTTATCAGCCTATTGATGATATCAAGGATCTTTCATTTGAACAAGTGGAGAACATGTATGGCTCTCGTCTACGAGTAGTAGCTGATGCGGAATTGCAGAAAGAACAATTGTTTGTTGGATTGCCGGTAAGACTTTATTACAGATATTGTTGTCACTTGATTTATGTGCATATTTAGCCAGGGAAACCGATACCTGAAAATCAAGTAATTGTCTTGGGTATTATCTTGCGTTCTCGTCATGACGGTTATACGCAAGCAGCTCTCACTAAAAACCACGGCTTGGATGCTCGCTCTTCTGGACATTATGTTAAAACGCTTGCAAAGCGAGGAGCCATGTAAGTAACCCTGTCAAATAAATGTATATCCACTTGATCTAATCC
The DNA here is from genome assembly GCA_025094155.1 of Lichtheimia hyalospora FSU 10163. Taxonomy (NCBI): domain Eukaryota; kingdom Fungi; phylum Mucoromycota; class Mucoromycetes; order Mucorales; family Lichtheimiaceae; genus Lichtheimia; species Lichtheimia hyalospora. The sequence goes on from PTRB01000063.1 coordinate 78,669, forward strand.
ACTTTTTTATAGCATACGTAAACCAGTCAGTGCTGGATTCCGCACCAATCTTTGTATTCATGTACGATTCAGCACAACGGACGAGCAAAAGCATAAGGCGGGTGCCACATCAACCAGCAAACCAATAGCTTACAACATTAATGCTTTCGGCGTTGCATACTCGAACAAGACATTAACAATGGCCATTGCAAAACTATTGGAGGACGCACCTGATCATGTTATGTATACCGATGATATACTAAAGGCACTGGTATGTATCTTATTCTTGCAGTAAAGATAACACTTGTTCTAAGTCATTTGTTACATAGGCATTTAATCCTGGTGAAAAGTATGTCCGCAAGTGGTTTTTTCGCTGCATGGATGAACCATGTAGTAAGAACATCTTCCGCAAATTGAGACCTACTGGACAAGGCACCTCTCGTATTATACAATTGGTTGATCACAATTATGGTATGCAAGATTTTTCCATATACAACGGTATAGGTTCTTAACACTGGTCTTGTATCATGTAGTCAACAGAAAGAAAGGAGCGAGCACAGACAATATTACATCTCAAGACACTTCCAACATTGATGCTGAACGCAGAGAAAAGGGGTGCGTGGGCCTTGTACTCAAATCAAGAGGAGCCAATGGTGATCGCATTGTCGGCATTGATTATGATATGATGCTTGAACCACAACTCTTGAAGACTCTCTATTCAATTGGAACAACAGGTGCAACTCAAAAAGTATAATAACACGCTATCAATTTTCTTTATTCAAGATGATACTAATTACTCTTGTAGGAACTTGGACATATACTGGGTTACAATGATAATAGAGCCTTGTACAAAGGATTGGAAAAGCTATGTTCATTACCGAAAACTGCGGATTCGACTCGTTTTACGATATCAAAATCGTTGGAATTCGAAGGACGTATCAAACGATATCGCTATTATACACTTCAGTCATACATGCAACAAACACAGAATAAGTCTATTGACTTGACAGGACCACCCAAATATACAGTCAAAGACTCTGATCTTGCATACTTTGATTATCGCTGTGCCGAGAACCGAATCTTATCGCCAGAAGCAGCAAGGAATGTGAGAAATACACAGCCACCACCTGAGCCAACAACAACTTCAAAGAAACGTGGTCGAACATCAAAATCATCTCAGTCAAATGAAGCTGCTTCAAGTGAAAGTGAAGCACCAGCACTGAAGCGCCCAGTCAGATCATCTGTACGCTCTGAAGCTGAAACATCGACAAATGCAACAGCAGAATCAAGTCAAGGCAATTTGGCATCCATCTTTTTGCCGAGAAAGAGATCATTGGCACAAGCAACAGCCGAAAATGAATCACGTGATGATAATGAACCACTGACAAGTACAACGACACAAGTGGATAATGAACCACCTGCATCAAAGAAACCACGAGGTCGAACAAAAAAGAATCCAGCATCCACAAGCTCTACTGCTGAAGATGCAACCAATACCCCAAAGACAAAGAAACCACGCGGTAGACCAAAAAAGAATCAAGCTCCTGCAGAAACAACTACTCAGGAGCCAACCAATATTCCAGAAACACAGCAACAGCCGGAGCCAATAACGAATTCTGATGAATTAATGGAACCAACAACATCACAACAAGAATCAAATGCACCATGCACCAATGATACTACTGAAGAGACAATCGATATGCCAGAAAGAGAAGAAAGAACACGAGTACCTGAATCACCTATGACTGTGGATCAACCTTCTCCATCACCAAGTCAACGAAATACTACGCCACGAAGAAGGAATTTGTTTGATTATTTCTCGCCAACGAGTAGAGCAAACTCACCCCGATCAAAAGCTATCGAGGAGATGACGACCAATCCAGGCGAAAGCTTTAGACAACGCATGTCAGAAATCCAAGCTGAGACCAATCAACAACTCAATGCTGAATCTACAACCGATGATCCTATTACTACCGAAGAACAAGATAATGATACAACACATCCTTCCCCTTGTCCTTCAGTTACAGCAGAATCTCCACAAACGCCATCAAGAGTTATATCCCACTTTGACGATCATTCAAACCAACGTATTACATCACGACACTCTGACAAGATATTTCGTACAAAGGATGGCATCGTTTCTGCCAAACACACACGTACTAGCGATAGTACAAATGCGTACTTGATTACAAGAAAGAATGTGATGCTTGAATTGTTGAATGAAAAGGGTATCTTGGAGCGTGGTGGCGAATTGAAAAGCATATTTCTGGAAAGATATCGAGAAAGGTATGGTGACGTCAAGATGGCAAGGAATCCTGATAACAAAACAGTATGGCGTACTGTACAATATCTGGCGCAAGAGGGGCATGGTTATATCACTACAGTGGAGATTTCCAATTTCACAGGGAAGCCACAGAATCGTCTCGTTGTCGTGCGTAAAGATCTCAGTAAAGAGGGTCCAGAAATGGCAGCATTTATTCAGGAACAAGAACATAAACGAGTCCAAATTGCATATCGTGGCAAGATGGCCAAGTTTGACAAGTTTGAAAAGGATGTGGAGCGATTGGAGCAACGTATTGTGCGCATGGAAGATACACATGATACGCTTCGAGGTGAAGAAAGTCCTGAAGCCCGGCGTCTTCGAGATGATATCAGGGTTTTAAGAGAGAACATGGCAAAAGCTTCTCAACTCAAAGACAAAATGCATGTGGCGAAAACATCTGGCAATTGGTTCATGATTGCGATTCAATATGGCTACATTGGTTCAAAATTGGTGCGTGTCAAGTTGATTCACCAGTATTTATTTGGATTGCTTCAAAGTGGTGGCGATGGCATTGATCAAGAGAAACGCACAATTCGCCCTTCAGCTATCATTATGCGCATGAAACTCGGACTTTGCTTGCAAACGATTGGCTATTATTGCACAAGCAATGAACTGAGTGAATATATTGAAGAACAGTCGAATTTGGACAAGACATTAGCTGAATTACCAGAGCATATCAAGATAATGATCATTTCAGACAAGAATCGTTTCCGTCGTCGATTACGCGCCCTTTTGGATCATTTGCTCGTACTCAAAGCAATCGATCAAATTAATGAAAATGGCGATCGTATTGAAGATTTCAAGGAAACAATAGGCAATTTTCCTCCAGCCTATCGGATATGTGACAAGATCCCCATCATTGATTATTGGTCTCCTGAGCGTCCTGCCATTCGTGAATATACCGCTCAAATGCCATCCGACATCTTGGTATATTGGAGTGATCTACAATACATTTCTACCAGCACCACGAGTGAACAAAAAGGCACTCCATATGCAGAATCTGATGAGGAATTACAATTAATACGTGCACTCACAACACCAAGGAATTGGAGTTCCCATTATGTCTTTGCTCGTGAGCAACGAGAAGTCTTGAATGCTTATGTCACCAAGAAAACCGGTGAGACACCGTATAACAATACACAACAATGCAAGGAAATTGCGCGATCACTCAAAGTTCCTCTACAAATGGTCCTCAATTACTACAAGCGTTTGGAGGTTGCTTTTACTCGGAAATTCGACAAAAAATCCGCTCGTCGTTTGGAGTCTGTTATCAATGGTCCTCGTAGGCGAAGACGCCGTCAAGGAACTGATGTGGAACATTCTGCTCATCGAGCTATCTCTGTCAACACAAAAAAGGTGTTCCGAAGGCATTTTACATATAGTACAGCTCGTCAACTCTTACGTGAACAAGAACAAGCAGCATCAAGCAGCACGGATAAGCATGATTCATATCTCAATGATGAAAAATCGATACCTTTAGTGGATGAAAACATCGATGTCTATAATCTCCAAAGGCGACGGGTCCGTCGAATCCAATGGAAAGTGGAAGAAGATGAGCTGCTGATTTATTGCTATGTCATTATGAAAACGCGTGCACAGAGACTTGAAAGTCGTTTCAGGTGGAAGAGCGTTGTAGTTGTCTTGCCAGAAAGAGCTCCTGAACACTGTCGTCACCGTGTAGCAAAGCTCAGGGCGATGCCGAAGGTTGCTGAACACATTGTTCATTTGACCAGTTTATGGAATATCTATTATAAACAAGGAATCCAGAACGGTGCCATTCATGATGACAATCCACATGATGCTGTCAATTTCAATTTGTTGGAATTCCTGGAATACTTTATTCAGCGAGTGCAATCCAGTTCTGTTGGGTAAAGTTTATATGGACACCATGATATATTCAGGTATACTAATAGCATACTACAGGGATTTGGACGTGAGCATTAATCTTCCACCATCTCGTGAACAACTTGAATCCAAATACGACATCTATGTCCCAGTGGGTGAATCACAATCATGTTTGAACCGCTACGAGGATGCATTTCATAGAATTGGGGCTATTATCCAAAAAGAAGAGACCCTTGCCAATCACTGGTTTACTATTCGAACACCGTGGGATCATCTATATGACACATTGTCAGATAAAGCATTATCAGAAGAAGAAAAAGATCTCGAACTCATGATGATCTTCAACCGCGTAAGTGTTAAGATGTGGAATATACGAATTATCTATTCACTTCATCTTTACCGCATTAGATGATTTTGTTTACTCCCAATGAGACATACGATCCTTTCTTTGCGTACAGTGTCATCGCTCAATATCCAAATGACATCAGAACAAGAGCCATAGAGAACATGAGAAGCCATAGTCAACTCGTCTTGGCCAAGGGTTCACGTGCCGCTGATCGTCGCTTACCTGGTACACATTACGGCATCTCCGAAAGGTACATGGTTCATACTGGCTTTATTCTTTTACAGTTGCTAATATGGCTTGTTATCAGATATATTACTCGCATGGCTTGCAATTTGCCTGAAAACATTTATGAGCAAGCAAAGGTCTTTGAGAGATACATGATGATGCAGCAATCTGTAAGATATACACCACAGCTAGTAAGCAGCGGCATGATGGCATGTATCCTCAACATGATGTCCTGCAACAAGGTAAGACTGAAATGTGCCTTAGCTTACTTGATTCCTAACTATATTCTTCGGTAATAGCTCACCTTGGAGATGCTATTTGAAGATATTTTCAATCTCAAAGCCAGGATTCCGCTTTATCGTAGTCGTTTACTAGGTTGGTTAATTACGTTGCCTTTCGAAAACATTTCTCATAGAAATTGATTGTAGATGAACGGTTGACAAACCTGAATGTTCAATTGATGGTGACTGCATCATCCATGGATGATGATCAACAAGTATCGCATTCTGTATCAAAGCATGATCGTGAACTGAGCAAGCTGGATGATATGGAGTTCAAGGATCATTGGACGTGTTTATTACAGAGTCAAGAGCCTAGCATTCAAAGTGATTTGAAAAATACGATGGCAATTCTGGAAAGGATGGGAGACAAAGGAGCTACGATACATCAAATCAAGGTAACAACGAGAATATCCACCAGTAATGGATCAAATAACTTATATATTTGAACAGGATGAATTGATAGGTTCGGGAGCACTCGCAAGTGACAAGGAAATCCACGAGTATATAAAGATAATGAGCAATTCATTACCACCACTTGTTACCAAGGTTGGATTTCAATCGTATCGCTACGTTCTTACCAGCTATCTGGATCGTTGGATGGTTATTCCCCGAAGGATTGCGACTGCTGTTACTGCCAGTTCCGATGATGCTGCCGAGCGTACTGCCAGACTTGCATCCACACGTAAACAAGCCATTCAGCCACGAGTATGGTACGACATCAATGGCAACTTTACTGCAGCCATCTTGCAAGGTATTGTTGAGTCGATAATACAGTGCGTACTTGAACGTCCAGGCATAGTTGAACGAGATATATGCCGCCGGTTCCATAAGCTCCTGGTCTATGTTGAAGTCAAGGATGTATTAGATATGTTGGTGGATCGTGGTGCTTTACGCAAGCAAACCATTGTACATAGCTCACCCAAAGCAAGCTTATTTTCGAAACGCCGTATATATACATCGTCACCCGATCCATATGCGATTGATCGTACTGGTCAAACCTGCTATTGGACAACATCTGATTATTACAAACGTTGCTTCATTACATCAGAGGGATAGTTAACATGGTCTTTGATTAATAAATGCACATTCCCTTTAATCTAAATGATGATCAATGCTAAACCAGCTAGCGTAATAATATAAGAGTAGGAGGGAGAACGTGATGATTGAGAAGAATTAGGTACAGCAGCAATAAAAGAGGGAGAAAGTTCATGTTGTTTAGGGGAAGATTTTACTTGAATGGATGGTGGTGGACTTGCGGGTCGTTGCCAGGGCCATGGAGTACCTCTTCCTCCACCCCTTCCAGCAGGGCGACGTTCCCCAACGGTAGATTCCACAGTTCCTGGCACCGCATCGAGTCAACCAATGATGTTGTTATATTCTGGGTTGCACTCGCTTTCTATGCTCTTGATATATGCAGAAATTGAACTATGGGCTTCCCACTAGATAGAAAAAATACATGTGTGTGAGAAGAGCATAGAGTAATCATCGATCATGACTTACATCAATAGGACCTCGTGACCATTGTGCAGTTCCAGATTCAATGCTTCCATCCCATAGTCCGATCTGGATACGACTATGAAAAGATGTGTGAGTTAACAACAACAAACAAAATGACATAATACCGAAACTTACGCTGGTTCCGATGGAAATTTGCAAACTCCAGATGCATCGCAAGTGTCTTTTCTTTCACGCGTGCGTACAAGATTACCATCGACAAACCATTGGATACGCTCTGGGCTCCTATGATGCGAGTGAATAAACAATTTGATATGGGCATATCATGGCCATGTATTACCAGTCGATGGTATATGTATGTAAGCTATCATATACAGCACCACCAGGGACATCATGGAAACCACCATTGACAGTATAAAGAACTTCATGACCCCAGAAATAGTTGGTTCTATTAAATGGAATCGATTTAAATAATGAACCATTACAGTTCTCATTGTATTATACTTACTGTACATGATTCGGATCACCACCCAGTAATTCGAAATCAATCTCGTCACCACCATCCGCGATTAAAATGACTGCAGCTATCGCTCCTCCAACATTGGCTGATTGAATAGTAGCTGAAACACGTCCATAATGCATATATGTAGACGCATTGAATGTTGGTCCATATCCTTCAAATTGATTATAAGGCAAATCTAAAAATATACTCATGGTGAATGGTGGTTGTAAGCAATACAACCAAGGATAAAAACTTACTTTGATGATCATGCATACGCACATATCGAGTAGGAGGCATGAGTTTCATTTCAATTCCTTTATCTGATGTCATGTCATATGTATCTTGGAAGGTGTGATCTGCAATCCAGCCTTGTGTTGTTACGCTAAAGTCAGTTTTGTAATTTACACAGTCGACTTTGTTTTGAGTTGGCAAAGCATAGGTTGTAGTTGTCATGGCCATGAAAGCCAAACCAAGAAGTAAAGGTGCCACCATTTGCTCAGAATAGCTAGAGAAAAAAGAGAGAGAAAGAATCGACATTAACATTTGATCACTCTTGCACTTCTATTTACATATACCATTATACTTTGATAAAGGTGTCACCGATAATACGAGAATGCATTTGTTGAACAGGGCGAAACAATGCTTATAACAATGTAATAAATAAAAGGAAAGGGACGAGGGTATCATTCATCCCACGTGGTCAAATCCCCTCGTAAAAAATAAGTGATGCCCATCACATAGACGCCTATTGCCCATGGCAGCCATTAAGAACGTGGTGGTGTTCAAATTGGAAGCGCCAGTTTTATATATCCCGCCGAATCAGTACATGGCTTTTTTCTTTTCTTTAATGATAACAGCTCGACAGCTTATCCTTTCGCCATGGAGGAGGCCTACATCACCCACGACCATGGCAAGCGTTCAACTTCCCCTTCCAACTCGGAAGATTTCGTATTGCAAATGGACACCCACTCGCCTGAAACAGTCCACCAGCCTAATCATCGATCCCAAGCCTTAGTCTCTCCTTGTTCAGAAAGTACAACTTCCGATCCAGACGTCCTTTATCCTCATGATAACCCTCATCCACTCGATAATGAAGCTATTCAAGGTGATGTACTTCGCTCTTTCCTTTATCACCAAAAAGAAGACGAACCCGAGTATGAGTTACAACGCCAGTATACTGCTCGATTGGATGATTTGTTGGATGGCAACGAGAAACGACAGTCTCCAAAAGTCGATGGTCCTCATCATCATCATCGATACAGTGCTTATGGTGAACAATTCTATGTAAGTCTCGATCACTTTATCTTATTCCATATTGGCTCACACTGGATGATGCAGGAACCTTCCAAGGTGATGCGCATTACAGATCGTTTTGTGTTTTACTCGGCCGATTTGGGATCCATCAAGAATTCATCATTGAAAAGTCTTTTATTGAGTCATGGCCAAAGTGATAAACCAGTTGCTGATCTCTTGCTCGAAACGAATGGATGGTGGATTGATGTATTTGCGCCAAGCAATGAAGAAATGAGACTACTGAGTCAGGTAAATGACTCAACCCTGTTTAATTTCCTTGGATCTAATTGATATCGCTTAGATCTTCCGAATTCATCCTTTGACAACCGAAGATATTCAAGCGCAGGAATCTCGCGAAAAGTGTGAAATCTTTCAACATTACATGTTTATCAGTTTCCGCAGTTTCAATCATGATTTGCACAGCGTGGATTATCTTGAAGCCGTCAATTTCTATATCATTGTCTTTAAAACAGGTGTCTTGACGGTAAATAGGCAAGATGGCGGGTGTGTTCTTCCGTTGCTAATCAAAAAAAAAAATCCTTAGTTTCATTTTCAGCCATTACCACATCCACACAATGTCCGACGACGTATTCATCAACTCAAAGACTTTATTCATGTCACACCTGAATGGATCAACTATGCCCTTATCGATGATATCACGGATAGTTTTGCACCCCTTATCCAACACACTGAACTTGAAGTCGATTCAATTGATGATTTGGTACTCGTGCTAAGTGGATCTGAACAAACCGATATGCTTCGAAGAATTGGTGCTTGTCGCAAAACAGTTATGCAACTCTTACGGCTTTTGGGTCCAAAGGCAGATGTGGTGCGAAGTTTAATCAAACGATTTGGTGATAAGGCAAATGAGATAACCAACAATGATCGAAAAGATGCCCGTCGAGTGCAACATGAGGTAACTCTTTATCTTGGGGATATTCAAGGTATGTTATAAGCAATAGGACATTGAAACACAATCACTCAATGATATTGATAGATCATATTATTACCATGTTGCAAAATGTCAATCACTATGATCTCGTCTTGGGAAGAGCACATCGCAACTACCTTGGTCAAATCTCAATTGAACTCTCTCAAGCAGGCAACACAACCAACGAAATGATCAATCGTCTCACATTTGTTGCTACCATTGTCGTACCACTCAACTTGGTGGCTGGTTTATTTGGCATGAACGTTAGAGTCCCAGGAGAGGGTTATAAGGACCTGGTATGGTTCTACTGGATCGTACTGGGCATGTTTATGTATGTCGTTTCCATGGTCGCTTTTGGTAAGCGATTTGGATTCATTTGATTATATTCCCCCATTACTGTAGACTATTCTTTCTACCCTATTGGTAACTTAACTTGGCTTTCAAGACTTTATCCTTTGTATGTGTTCTATTCTTGTCTTGTAATATTAAAGAAAACCAAACGCTCTCCCACTTTATCCCAAAAAGTTGTCAACCTAGAAAATCATGAGATTACTTTTATAAATGTTTGTGTCATAATTATAGTCATCACTGGACTGACTCATGCAGTGCCAAATGTGTGATAGAACTTATAAGATCCGGTTATGTCGATGAATGATGCGATCATAAACATATCCGAATGAAAGAGAGCTAAACCCATTCACACACAAGTTTGCTCCCTTATCCTAGTTGCTTGAGGTCTTTGTTCATTTGTCATTAACCTTTGTGGAATGCTGAGAATGTTATTGAATTGCATAGATATCCTATTCTCTACTCTTTATTAGAGCCATATTGCTAAATATATCATTGCATCCTTATGCGCAGTTTTATTTGTTAACGTATGAGCTACTGTTGTTTGCTTTTTTAACACCACTAATGTCATTATGACTTAAAGTTACTAGTGGCACCTGCATATAAACATATCTGTTGGACCAAATGCATTGGCATATTAATATTTCTTTATCACCACTGATCATACGCTTAAATCTACATAGGAGACAGTGTCTTGCTAGTAAAAAAAGTGTATTGACTCGTGACTCTACTCTTCATCTGTAATATTTTTTATGTGAAGTCTGCATATTCGTTCAATAAGCAAAAAAATAAGAATGAGCACAAATCGACATACGATCACGTGACTTCCCATATTTCAAAAAAACAAAATAAATCATTAACGTATTGTGAAGATGTTGCAAACACATAATGCCTACTACTGGAATCGAACCAGTGACCTTCCGCTTACTAGGCGGACGCTCTGCCAACTGAGCCAAGCAGGCTCTGTTTTTGAAACCGCAAATTATAAGATAGCACAAAAAATTACCAAAAAAGGAAAGTGGTCCAATCGTCCCCAAAAAACTTGGAAAATGTAGCGGAAAGGCATCCAAATGCATTAGGAAAAGTAATAGCATTACATGGGAGGACACTATAGAGGAATTTCATATGGAAGAAGTTATATCAGTACTAGCATACTATCGGGGTTGAATTTCAGCCAGTGCAACTCCTAGCCACAGCTCTCCCCGATCATGACTTCTTTAAGTGTTTTCTGCATAACGTAAAGCTATTTTCGTAGCTTAAACTGTGTATAGATATAATTCCATGAAAGAGATATAACAGCGTTATCTTTATCCTTTATCCATAGGCTACGCTCCATCGTAATTATTTCGTATGAATGAATTGTATAATGGGACCACTGCTTCATTCATACTGTATGTTAGGAGTGTAAGCATTCTTTTCCAATTTAAATGATAACAGTCAATTTAACTGCAAGTGCATATTATCGACATGTTGATCAATTGAGCAAAAATGACCCTTCCATACATTATCATCGCATGAGTGCTATAATAAAGAGTCTATTTTTAAAGCATAAATGTACAGGATTTCCATGAAGAAAGAATCATTGACCTTTAAATTTATATCATTGGGGGAACCTTCCTGTATTATTGTATAAGGGAATAGACTATAGATATGAACATGACGGTGATAATAGTACGAGAAGGCTACTGTATAGCGAGGGGAATGTGCATAATAAAAAAGTCACCAACAATCGCGATATAATGATCGTGTTTCAAGTTTCTACTACTACGACACGCGACAATGTTAAAGTCATTGGGAGAGTTCTGCCCCTATGGACGACGACACATTGCACTGCATCCTCACTTGATAAACGATGCCAGTGAAGTACAAGAAGTCGATTTCAACCTTTTCAGCAAAGGGGCCAGTTCAGCGAATCGCCAAAAGACATCCAGTTACAATCTTTATGCTGTGGATGGACAACCACTCAAGTACATTCACGAGTTATCAGGCGACATTGTAGAACAAACTGCGCATCAGGATCGTCGTAAACTTCCTAATGGAGCGATGGATCTGGAAGAAGAGCTATATGTGGATGGGTCAACTGTGATATGGAGTCGTGGTGAACATATTGTCAAGTCCTTCAAGTTCGAGCTCGAAAGGCAACCAGTGGAATTGGCTTTATTTGCATGGTTTCGATTTGAAGTATTATATGATGGAGAAAGTGACGACAAGTCTACAGCAATGGGTCGAAGGCATGAAGATATGTACTACGATGATGGACGTATTCAAACCAGTGAGCAGAGTTCCAATATGATGGAGATCGCCAGCAAAAAGAGGAAGCATCCTGATATGATTTACGATAGCAGTACTATCAACAATACCAACAATAACAACAATCGGCGACATGACACAATTGGATCGAATACACAATTACGTAAAGCATTATGCATTATTCTTCGAGATTCCGTCAAAATATATCTTGAAGATGGTTTAATGTATTCTGTTCATCTCAATTTCCCAGTACAAAGAGCTTATGCTTTGCATGTTGGATTAATACTCGAGAGAAAACGGGCTGATATGATCGATGATGCAAATGCAGCTTTCCTTCAACCATTTGTTTGCATTACGGATCCTATGGGCGAATGTGAATTAGTTACAATGACAGATGATGGGAATCGATCATTTTCACTTGACTTTCGCAAGAACATAATGGGCGTCCCTGTGGATCATGAACTTGTATTTGCGACTTCAGTTGATTATTCACGTGGGGATATGGAAAAGCAACAATTGATTGTCACTTACAATGCAAAGAAACATGCACACTTTGTTTGGATGCTTACGGACGAGGAAGAAAGACTAAAGCAACCAAAGATTAAGCGTAAACCACCACCACAATCTACAGCAACATTTCCATCACTCAAAAGTCGAAAAAAGTCAAAGAGTAAACGAGTCAAACATACCAATATGCCATCACCCATCGCAACCACTCCACCACCATTGACGCGCAAGGATTCTTTGGCACAATTTCACGAGGATTTCAGTTCTGATACGGATCAATTATATGGATCAGAAGCAGGCGATAGCTTTCATGAATCAGATGATGCTGGTCATTTTCTGCATTTATTATATGAAACGTAAGTATTTTTATTGCATGCAATCCATTCTTTGATCTAATTTCTCTTTTACAGCAATCCAACCAAGGGTGATCGTCGAAAGCATACACGTGACACGGTTTTCTTGGCTCAAGACAATGATGGAATGGATCTTTTATGCATCATGAGAAATCGAGAACAAGCGGTCTTGGTTTTAAGCATCAGCAAATTATTAGCACGTGATATGGATGCATTATTGAAAAAGATCTCTGCTCGTAGTGCTGTATCAGTTACATCCAGCAACGGCACACGACATATTCTTCTTCTGCGCACTGGAAATCGGATTCAACTCGTTGTGGAGCCTAGGAATGAGATACTCGTCGATGTCAAATTACCGTCTACACTATGCGAGAAAATAAGAGAACTCAGTGATGCAGTTGCGACAAGTTTCAATGTTCATATGGCAGATGGGCGTATTGAACGATATCGTGTTGATTGTGTCCCATATTCTGGTCTAGTCCAGGATTGTTTCGCTGCTTTATTAAGTGGTCTTTCGAGCTTAACGAATGCCTTGCTTCGAAGGCGTTTCATGGAACACCTATACACCACACTTTCTTCTGGCAACTCAATACATCGAGTGACATACGAATGGAGTTCATTTGTAATCGTCCTGTTATCCTTTTTCTCCCATGACGGCTACAATGCTATCACAGCAGCAGTTGCACTCTTTGATAAAGCTTCAGGATCATCATCTCCTTCGTGGGCATCACTGGTCGAATCATCTATCAAACTACGAGAAAGATATGTGGATGAGTGCATCGCCATCGATTTGGAAGGTGTTCTTCGAAGTCTACACATGGTGTATGAAGATTATCGACTTTCTCAAATCAAATCCCAGTCACTGTTGCCAAAGTTGAATCCATTGATGATACTATTATCAGTCTTGTCCGGTAATCGGGAATGGATGGCACACTATGCAAAGGATGCTACAATCCCTTTGTCTCAAGGTAAGCTCGTAACACAAAATGATAAGCGACATACCTAACATAATGCCAAATTGTGTATAGTCTTTGGTGAAGCAAGTCATATCAAGGACAAGAAACGCATGCCACCACCTACCGATATCATTGGCACAATACGATATTATTCACCCATCCCACCTAGTCGTCTCAGTTTGGATGATGTCTTTGGTATTCCTCGGATTGACCCAATGATTGGATTACGATGGAACACTTTCGGACATACCATAGACATGGCGTGGTTGTTATATCGGATGCTGCGGGCTGAGGAATATGAAAGAATGGTCGATCGAATGGTGGATGAAGAGATAAAACGTTATGAAATTGAAGATCTACATCCTATCATTGGTGAGCCATTGTTAGCAGCCTTGGATCGGTTACGAGAAAATCCTCCAATGACATGGTCGACAGAACACTACGACTTGATCGGTAAGTTAGTGTTTTCTGGGTTGCATGTGCTCAGTACTCAGTAGTAACAAATAGGTAGGCAGGATATGGTGCATCAAATATTGGGGAGCAAATCAGTGAGTGATCCCAATGGAGATCATTTTCGATTAGATACTATTCAGGCAAGTAGACAAACATAAGTTTTGATTGCATTGTTCTAATCATGTTACACTTAGCCTGTCAAAACCAATATGCATGATCTATGCAAGAGCGTACTGACGGTTTCACAATCTCGATCTATACCCCGTGCATATGATACCTTGGATGTCCATACCGAAAAGTTGCGTTTTGGCTATGAAGGGATATTGGAGACTGTACGCATCTTGTTGGATATAACACGAATACCAGAGTTACCTGTACCTGATCATCCCAATATGAGGTAGGTAATGTGTTGTACCTAATCAAAATATTTGAGCTAAACCATTGTTTTCTAATAGTGATGCTCAGCTAGCTGCTGAACACCAGATACACATGTTGAATCTCTTGCAACGTACGACTGCTCTTTCAGTGGGAAGAGGAATTTATGCATTTGGAACCTATACACCTGATTTAACCAAGGATTTCCCGATCGACACCTTCAACTTATCAGCCAAACTCCTTCCTTTACGTACCATAGTCACTGCAGATGATCGACAATGGGCACCTGAATCCTTTGATTGGCCACGTTTTCATAATGGAGTAGCAGCTGGTCTCCAGATATCACCAAGTTGTCGAGTAGGCGGGTCATGGATCGACTTTTGCAACCGAGAGGAAGAATTACGACCAGAGCATGGTGGATTTCTACTCGCCTTGGGTTTAAATGGCAATCTAAGAGATCTCCCTTTGATCAGTTGGTATCGCTACATGACACAACCATGTGAACTAGCCACGACTGGGTTTGTTCTTGGTCTTGGAGCAGCCTATCGAGGAACCAAAAACAGCAAAGTGACCAAGCTTCTTGCAGTTCATGTGCCAGCACTCTTACCTTCTGGTACTACTACTCTCAACCATTCTATCGCTATTCAATCCACATCGCTTGTCAGCTTAGGATTGGTTTTTATGGGTTCATGTGATAGATTGATGAGTTCGGTAATGGTGGCTGAAATTGAGAGATATGCCGATATCAATCCTTCCACTTTGGAAACCAATTTCGAAGGCAGCGCATTAGCTGCAGGATTTGCTCTTGGATTTGTGACACTAGGACGCGGTGATGAATCTGCTGGCTTATTTGATCTTCATCTCAAAGATAAACTGTACCGGTTAATGCTTGGGCAGACAACATTATCAACCATCACAGCAACAACTGAGACAAAAAGACGTCCTGCAACACAAGGAAAAAACACATCATCAACAACAACAACATCATCATCATCACATCATAACCATGGTTTCAAACCATCACGTGACAAACTTTCTGAACCCGCTGCCAAACCCATCAACCTTGACGTTACTTCACCAGGAGCTACCATTGCACTTGGTTTAATGTACATGAGAACAAATAACATTCGAGTGGCAGAAACCATCGATATATTGATGACTCGACCTTATCTCAACAGCATTCGACCTGATCTTTTAATGTTACGTATCGTGGCTCGAAATTTGATCATGTGGGATAGTATTCAACCTACAGACGAGTGGATCGATAGCCATGTTCCTGAATTCATCAATCACGACGTTAATCAAGGCGATCCAATGCATTCTTCCCAGATGATTGAAGCATCGAAACAAGCAATGTACAACATTATCAGTGGTGCATGTTTAAGTTTGGGTCTTCGATTCGCAGGATCTGATAACAAACAAGCGTTACAATGTCTATTACGCAAATTGGATTATATCGTGAGATTATCGAATATGACAGGTATTATTATTATTATGCTCAATGAATCCATGCATATATAGTACTGATACTGTTATGATGTCTAGCTGTTGGTTTCCAAGAAAGTATTACACGGAGCGTCGTGCGAGCATGCGTTGGTGTTGTGGCAACAGCAGCAGCAATGGTAGTTGCAGGAACTGGCGACTTGGATCTACTTTCTCGTCTCAAGATTTTGCATGGTCGTGTAGGTCCACAGACACGATATGGTGACCACATGGCAGTGCATATGGCTATGGGACTCCTATATGCAGGATTAGGTGGTTATACATTAAGCTCATCCATGGAAGCCACTGCAGGGCTGCTTTGTGCCTTTTATCCATTCTATCCTATTACATCAGAAGACAATCGATATTACTTGCAAGCTTTTCGCCATCTATGGGTCATCGCGCTGGACATGCGTTGGTTAATGCCTTTGGACGTGGACACTGGCAAACCGGTTCGAGTGCCACTCTTGGTCAATGTGCAACAAGATAAACCATGGCTTCCAGAACAAGTAACGCAAGAAATGCGGATATATGCACCAAGTGTTCTTCCCAGCTATACACTTGTCAAATCAATCAGAGTCGATAGCACCCGTTATTATCCAGTGCGTCTCAAGTTAGATGCAAGTCCTTATCAGAAGGCAGTGACCAACTCTGGTATGATGTATATCCAAAGACGACCTAGGCGGAAAACACATGATGAGGTAGGAGCAAAATCAAACATAAAAGAATAACATACTTATATGCTCTTTGATTGCAGTGTCCAGAAGATAATATGCCATTGGATAGTGAAATCTCGCTAAAGATTGATTAAATTCATTTCCTTGTCACACATAAATTATTACAATGATATCCATGCGAAAGTTATATACTGTGCTTCACAGATGGCAACACAAAAGATGGAGTGCATAAAGAATATTAGTTAATCTTCTCGGAAGGAAACTTTAAAGTTTGTACCAGGTATCATTGATGCGTTGCACAATGTTTACAAATGTGGAACATATGGATATGATAGAAAACAAATTACGTTCATTGTTCAGGGTATACTACAGAACATTTTACAGTTGCAACTATCTTTATATACACGCAACACAATGGGAATTCAGGAGAATGAAGGAATATCAACACCGTGTTAAACCGGGAGTTGCAGGCATTTCCTCTTTGCCGGGAGAAAGTATTTTGCTTGTTTTGGACATGCGACGTTTCCATGATAGACTCAGAGACGATTTGCGAAAATGAAACATCTTTTTAGGCGATGCTGGTGTATTGTTGTTACTAGCGTCATGGTGGATAAAAGTGGTTGTGGAATGTGGGGTGGTGGGTGGTTGTTGAAGTTTCTTTTCGTATTCGTGCAACTGATACAAAAGACTGAGATTGGGATTGATTCCAGGTGCCCGCACCTTGACATAATCGTAAGCTTCTTGCATCGGTAGTTGTAATCGCTTCATGATATATGCAATGACAACGGTGGCAGAACGTGCCACACCGCATTGACAATGTACAAGAATGGTATAACCAGCATCACGTGCTTGATCGATAGCTGCAATAGCTGCATCAAGCTCATGTACAAGGTTATCCTGGTTATGTTTCCATGGTAGTTTTTTGTAAATAAATGGTTGTTGATGAAATCGCGTGGGACTAGTGCTGTTACTGCTGATTGTGTTGTCAAAGAAGAAACGTGGTGAAGAGGGTGAGATGTCGAAAACGTTGGTAGCAATGGTATGAAGACTGGATGCAATGCTGCTTGCAGTGGATGTGCGAGAAAGTGAAGGTGATGGTAGTGGTCGATCGAGTATCTCTTCAAAAGTTGTGAATTGTTGCTCCTGAGGATGGATCACTTCCTCAGCAACATTTAACATGCATTGTACAGAAAGCTGTCGTAACATGTCCAAATCAAGTGTGTTTCTTTCTGCACCGAGATAAAGCTGTGGTAAGATGCGTGATGGTCCATGTTGATAAGGATCGTAATGTGATGATTCGAATTCCATTCTGTGAGGAGTGGCTGGTGCAGTAAGAAGAGGATTCGATGAAGAAGAAAGACAAAGCGACAAGTTCTTGTTGTTGCGTCGCCGGCTAGCAAGGCTTGATGAAGAGGATGCACTTGCAGCAAATGAGAATGGTCTCTGCTGTCGTGGGCTCGCTAAAACCGGTGTGCTGGTTGTAGCGAGTGGAGCAGTCATGTCAAGTAAAAGATACGCGAAAAGTGTGTAGACAACGAATAAACGGAATGAGCTAGGTTATATATGAGTGAAATGATAGTTTTGCAAGTTAAAATGGCGGAATCGCAAATCAAGCGACATAAATTACTTGTCCAATCAGAGCAATAAGCAGCAAATTGCACATCGCCATGTACAACTCGATCTCTTCCATGTTCCAGACTTAGTTGCTAAACTTACCTTTCGCATATTCTCCAGTGTAATGATACATTCATTCATTTGTTTCGACACCTGTGGTTATTCTATGTAATTTGCACCATGCTTTCTGATGTAATATCACTCCATGATACCGAACTAGCATATCCGATGTATTCCGAAACATGATTTCATAGCTTCAAATTGTCCGATCTGTTGTACCTGTCGTTCCTGCGGAACCGACATCCGCAGAACAAAAAGGGAAAGAAGCAATTAAATTACTCTCTCTCTCTCTCTATTTATGCAAATGCTGTGCAGCTCTCAACTTTAGCCAGTTACCAAATGATCCTGACTAAACCTTTTCGAAACCAAGTTACCAAGATTGGAAAATACTTGTAACAATGTTAATTTTTCTCCCTTTTCTCCCCAGTTGGCGGGTCGGCGTCATTTGTGTATGCGGTAATGTGTGGCGCCCAACTGCTGCAGGTTAATAACATCAACAGTTACCATGGTACAAGGTGGGTACATGATTACTACTAGGCTATGGAACTAGTGAAATCACACTTTTGTTCTATCCTCCTTGAGAGTTTGGGGGTGTACACACATATCAGGCTTTTAATTTCTGTCGTGGGATTGCTATTACAAAAGTTTGCATCTCTGTGACATTGATCCTCCTTTATTAAACGCGGTTTGATGCCATGTTTGTTGTCTACCATATAAGGCTAAATGATTCGCATTATGCAGTAAGAAACCTAATGTTGATAAGACTCGACACCATTGCCAACAACTCCCATTGCCGACAAATAGTTTTCCCGCGCAAGACATCTTTGACTCATCGTTATCAGCTGTGAGACCTTGATTGCTTTCTTAAAAAAATACGAAAGAAAAAAGTACTTTGACATCTTTCTTTTACACGAATGTCAGTGATACGATTTTCCAAGAGTGCCATCACATTATCCACGCGTGCATTCTCATCATGCAGCATGCTCCTTAACAAGCAACAGCTATTAGAACAGTGGCGGGAAACAATTAGCAACAAGAAAGTTATTGAACATGACGCAATTACTCCTTCAGCGTTTAATCTTATGGGCAACACTCTAAATGATCCAGTATATCGACATGACTATCAACCAAAGAATGGCACTGAACTTCCCCCAGCATGGCATCAGGCTTATTTCCCACCCCGCGTGACGGAACAGGAGTTATCACCTGATGGTTACGAGCAAGACTGGAAACCACCAGCTCCTTTTACACATCGCATGTGGGCTGGTGGTGAGCTTGAGTGGAATGTTGACAATCCATTAAGGGTGGGTGATCAAGTGAAAATGGTGTCAAGTCTACGGGATATACAATTTCGACCAGCAGGAAGAAGAGGTGACTCCGTGTTTATTTGGATCGATAAAAAGATAAGCAATCAAAAGGGTTGGGCCATGACGGAAACGCGAAGTTGGGTCTATGTGCAACCTACAAGTTCCCCTAATTCACCAAACAAAAAGAAAGATGTTCTCCTTGGTAAGTAAGAAAAGAGAATACTCTTCTCTCCTCTCATCTTGAACATAGAATTACCTCCTCATGACTTCTCTTTCGAGATCACACCTACGCCTATTACATTGTTTCGATTCTCAGCATTGACTTTCAATTCACATCTTATCCATTATGATCATCAATATGCTACTGAAACAGAACATCATCGAGGTAAACTTTGTACTGTATAAAAGAAAAAGCCATGATGTCATTGATTTGATTGGTGCATTTTAGGCTGCTTGGTCCATGGTCCTCTCTCTTATACTTTGATGATGAATGGATTAAACCATTATCTCAAAGAAGAAAATCCAAAATCGGTTATTCAATCATTCAAGTATCGTTGCCGTTCACCCTTGGTAGTGAATGAAGCAATACGCATCCAAGG
Source organism: Lichtheimia hyalospora FSU 10163 (assembly GCA_025094155.1). Lineage (NCBI taxonomy): Eukaryota > Fungi > Mucoromycota > Mucoromycetes > Mucorales > Lichtheimiaceae > Lichtheimia > Lichtheimia hyalospora. The sequence goes on from PTRB01000063.1 coordinate 98,830, forward strand.
CAAGGTCGATCCAGATACCCCTGGTCAATATTCACTTTGGGTAGCAGATGCTCAAGGCAACATGGCAGTCAAAGGTACTGCTACCACTACTGTAGTAGCTACCCCTTCGTCTTAAATAGCTTTTAGATATGCACAAGCACTGTGTATATATGCTTTAAAAGAGACTTGAATAAGATGTGACATTGTGTTATTATCATCTGATCTGGGGAAAGAAGGGATTCTATTTTGCATAATGTCGCAGATGCTACGATGCAGTGATGTATCACGTGATGGAAATTATTGACTACGCGGGAAGTGATCATTTGGCGTAGGGACTTGTCTTTGAGCATGATTAAATTAAGTCAAGGTACGTTGTATTCTTGAGCACACGATCGTCTTGATATTTACATGCCACAGACGAAGCCGAGATCTATGATCGGCAGATTCGTTTATGGGGCGTTGATGCACAGCAAAGGCAAGTACATGTCAGCGGCGTCATTGTCACGGTCTAACAAACTGCTATACTAGAATCCAGAATGCCAGCGTATTGATTGCCGGTATACGTGCCTTGAGTAATGAATTGTGCAAGAATCTGGCTTTGGCTGGTATTGGAAGCATTACACTGCTCGATGACAAGATCGTAGATGAGGACGATTTGGGTGTTCAGTTCTTTCTGGACGAAAGTTCGCACGGAAAAAACGTGAGTGAATAGAGAACTACAAAAGAGCGATGGTATATTGACTTAATACTGGATAAGCGTGCAGAAGCAGTAGCACCAGCAATACGTGCTCTTAATCCGCGTGTCAAGGTCGAGGTGGATCAATCGAGCGTTGCAGAGAAACCGGATTCCTTTTTCCAAGCATTTGACATTGTTTGCATGATTCATCACGATGCAGCTACATTGGTAAGTGAATTTGAATTGTATGATTTCAATTACTAATCACATGAAAAGGTTCGTGTTAATCAAGCAGTACGCAAGGCAAGCAAAAGCATCCCATTCTATGCCGCTGATGCCTTTGGTTGGGTTGGATACCTCTTCTGCGATTTGTCCAAGCATGAATACATCGAGTAAGTAGAGGGGAATTACTTTGAGCTGGTATTGCTTTATGTTAAGCTTTCATTATAGAGAAAAGGAAACACCATCATCGCAATCAGACGAAACATCAACAGTGCGCACCAAGCATGTAGAAGAATACGTGACTCTTGAAGAATCATTACAAGTTGACTATTCCAATATACCAAAGAATATACTCAAGAAAAGATCAGCTTTGGGATTTATCATGCACAGTATGGATGAGAAAATATGGTCATCAGGCTATGCACATGCTAACATGTATGATAGTGATACTCAAGCATGAGCTCAAGCACCAACGTCCAATTTCAGGAAACGATGTAGAGGACCTGATCAAAAACAAGGACACTTGCTTGCGAGAAATGGGGATCTCTGATGGAAGCTTAGTAGATGATGATCTTATCAGGTAATGGTATATTGGATACAGTGCATATACACATGGGTGTACTCATACAAGGAACAGTATTGCTGTATCCCTTTCCAACACTGAGATGGTCCCTGTCACGGCTATTGTTGGCGGTGTTTTAGCACAAGAAATGATCAAGGTTCTTTCACAAAAGCAACTGCCAATCCAAAATTGGTTCTATTATAATGGATTTTCAGGTGGGAATGAATACATTAAGAAATTGACTGGGATATTGATAAACTATACTATAATAGATTCTGGCATGGTCCATTGTGTACGAAATGAAGAGAAGCCCGTTGCCAAGGAAGCTCCTCAGGATACGATAGTTTTATAAGAGGATGTGTGAATGTATAATACAGAGCGTGTCTATGATGAATTTGGGTGTGGGTGCTACAGTGTCAAGAGCCCTTGATGAATTGCTTGCATAGCTGTGAGTGCGTGATGTCGTGAGATAACACAAGAAATGTTGATTTCGGATGCACCTTGAGAGATGATTTCAATATTAACACCAGCAGTCGCCAGTGCAGAGAACATTTTGCCTGCAGTACCGATCGAGTTTTTCATGTTTCTGCCAACGAGAGATAAGATAGCCATGTCTTGGAGTAGATCCACCTAGAAAATATTCTTTGTTAAACACGGATATAATAAACTGTAATATGGACTTACTCTGCCAAGTGACTGTAAAGAAGGCATTGCTTTTTCAAGACTTGTTCGAACTGCATCAGGTCCCAAAGCCATGGAAACGTGTACTTCAGAAGTTGAAATCAAATCAACGACGATGCCATGATCGTCAAGTACCTCGAATATCTTTGCTAAGAATCCATGACTGACATTTTTTCGATTTGAGTGGACATTGAGTACACAAATATCATCCTTGATGGTGACAGCAGTTGGGAGTCGTTGTTGGGTATGGGTTGTCATGTCAATATCGGTATTTGCAGGGTAGATGATGGTACCCGAGCCAGCAGGATTTTCAACGTTCTTTATGTGAATAGGGATCTGAGCACGAATCACTTGTTCCATAGTGAAAGGATGAATGACTTCAGAGCCATAGTAAGTAAGTTCAGCAGCTTCTTCAGGAGTGATAGTAGGTAAAAGGCGAGCAGCAGTGACTTTGCGTGGATCAGCAGTAAAAACGCCATCTACTTGTTTCCATATTTGTAGCTCGTCTGCATGTAATCCAACAGCTACAAGCGCAGCACAAAGATCAGTGTATCCACGTCCAACCGCCGAAAGAAGACTCCCAGGAACGTAACCAAAGAAACCAGTGAGAATAGGTACTTTGTCTCCACAGCTGATGACTGAATCTGCTAGGCGTTTTGACAAATAATCGTAAAAGGATTGATCAAGTTGAGAAAAGGGTTGGTCGACAATATTGGTGAGTTGTACTAGTTGACTATCAATGCCACGAGTTTGTAATACAGCTTGGACAATGGTACAAGAGAGGATTTCTCCCATGCCAGCAATGATATCTCTTGAGCGTAATGATATTTCATCAATGATCTGATAATGAAATGATAAGAATGAATAAGGTAAACAATAAACTGTTTCTCCTGAATTACCTCGGCTGCTTGAAGAAACGAGCGGAGCTTGCGACATTCCTTTCCAATTTGCTCTTCAAGTTGTTCAAGGATAACCGGATCTTGAACAAGTCGCTTAGCTGCTTCCATATGATCGGATGTGATTTGTTTGACAATATCAAGATGCTTATCAGACCCTGGTGTCAATGCTTCTTGAGCAGCGAGTAGAAGCCTACAAAATAATTAAGTATCATATAAATAGGTTGATCATAATAGAATAGATGAGTAAAGACATAACTGGTTGGTAGTTCCTTTTTCCTTGGATTCTCCACTCATTGCAGAGCATACAATGACTACTCTGTTCTTGTCGAGATATGACCTTTTATGTAACTTAACGTCAGGTGGGCTGTAAAAGTGGTTATGGTTTGACATTGGTAGCTTACGGTACGATTGTTTCTGCGATAGTGTCAAGAAAGTTTCCCACACTGGTTCCTCCATATTTCTGTACGATCCAAGGATGACCTTGAGGATTACGACGAGGAGACAATGGAGAATGCATCGAGGGTGCCCTTCTTTATTTGACGGAAACACTTGCTTGGAAAGGACTGAAATTCAACATCCGTTTACCGATGATCTATAAGCTGATCTCAAAAGTCGCAGTTTTAGTACAGCACAGACCAATAGACATGATTTGACTCTTCTTTCCTCCCCCCCACAAATGATGATGGAAAAACAAAAATGGTTATTGTTGTATTAAGACTCATAATGACAATGATAAAAAAAAGAATGTTAATCTTTGCGAATGGGAGTGGTGGATCGGATACGAGAAGCTAAAACAGGAGTATCATCACTAATATCATCCAGCAAAGGACGAGATGATCTTCGACTACTAGGACTAACAGGGGATGAAATGCTGGGACTCCTTGGTCCACCATTAAACATTACAGGTCGTGGACCATGTTGTGATGGATGACCAAGTTGTCCAGGTGGTGGTGGTGCCATATAAGCTGGGTGCATCAAGTAAGGTGATGGTGGACCACCACTCGCAGGAGACATTGGATGATTGGGTGGTATGGCCAAATAGGGTGGCATACCCATTGGTGGTGGTGGTGGTGGTGGATACATTCCTGGTGGACAACCATTTGCATACGCCATCATCTAACATTACACATGAGTCGATTAATTACATAAATGATAAGGTTGTGGTGAAAAATACCTGATGTTTCATCCATTGTTGTTGCCTTTGCTCCATAAGACGTCGTTCCTTTTCAATGTCAAGTTGATGTTGTTGTACTCGACCAGAAACACGCATGTTATTGCCTTGTTTTCGATCTTTTTCACGGCGGGAAATGATACCAACAAATCCTCCTTCAGGAACTTGGGTCTTGTTTTCATCAATTTGAATAAATGGTTGCCCTGTTGCACGACAATATTGGATTTGCTCCTTGGCTGTGAGTTGTTCACCAAGATATGTATCCAAAAGACTATTTTGTGTAGCAAAGTGATCTGATAGAGATGGTATCATGGGTCCTACTTCATCATATTCGCCTTCGTTGTACCCATAGTCATATCCACCATATTCGTCACAGTCATAAGGATGCTGTGCCTTGTTGTATTCTTCATCATTATCATCGAACCATCTACTAGCAGGATCCTGTGATCCTTGTGGATCCCAAGATCGTCGTCTTTGTGATGACAATGGAGCAAGAAAGCTACTGGCACTGCTTCCTGCACCAGATGATGATAGATGATCCACCGATTCACGTCCAGAAAGCAAATAAGTTGAAGGCAAGGAATGTTTGCGTGGTGTATCAGAAGAAGACGATGTTGTCATGTACTTTGCAAAATCCATACTTAGCGAAAAGTCATCAAAAAGACCACTTTCCTTATTGCTATTTGATTGCTGCACAGATGTTTCTCCTGATTCTTCTCCTCGTTGTTGTTGCTGTTGTTGTTGCTGTGGTAGCTGTTGTGATAATAACCGAGGAGAAGTAGCAACATCAAATCCGTTACCAAAATCAAAATCAGGAACAAGTGGATTTCCTTGACTGCCACGAGCAGTACCTGATCTTGGTGCTGTTGTTGAAGCTGCACTTGTTTTACCAATAGGTTCATCATCACTATCAGATTCTTCATTGTCATCGTCGCTTTCCTGATCACTTGAATCTTCACTAGCATCTTCTTCATCACTCGAATCCATGATTTGACGAGGGAAAAGCTGCTGTGGATCTCTTGAAAAACGTGCCATATCTTGTGGGGATTCATGGCTATCGGAAGCAGATCGTTGACGATAGGGAAGAATAAATGCACTATGACAATCATCATTATCATCGTCATTATCCTTGTCATCATCACAGGCAATAGTAATGAGTGGGAGACTATTGGCACGAGCACCACCACGAATAGGTTGGGACATGCTTTGATGAATGGCAGCTAGGCAAATACGTTCAATATCACGTTGTGATAAAGGACCTGGGTCCATTGCAAGGACCAAATCTTCTGGTTCCAAAAAGAGACGAGGTGATGCAGTACATCCATAATCAAGAGAGAGTGGATCAGTGATATCCGATAAAAGTGCACCAGGTCGGCCGTATAAATGGAAAGCGTCAAATATAGCAATCAAGATCGTGCATAATTGCTGACGGCTGTCAGTCATCAACAACACATGACCATCTTGATATTTGCCGTTACATTCGATTGTGCCTTCCACACGCACCATTAATCCTAGTTGCTTGTTATCCAACAATTGTGGTTTCTCTGGGTATATTGCATATGCATGGGTAACTTGAGTCATTGCTGCTGCTGCCGATTTGCTCTTTTTTGTTTCCAAAAGTTTGAGTGAAGCTCCACCATTGCCATTAACAGTGGTGCTCGCTTTTCTTCCAAACAACGATTTGCGCCTGACACCACTAGTGCTGTCTACAATCACCCAGTATTTGTGCCAATCTTTTCCATCCATTCGCACCTGTAACATTGATACCCATCGAGCAGGGCTGATGTAGTCTTCAGGTGTACCACTATCCAACATTGGCAGCAAGAGTCGCAAGGAAAATAGCATGTGCAGCTTTTTGCTTTCAAAGCACGATAGACGCATTGCACACACCCAACGTCCAAGTGTTGCTTCATCTGGAAGCTCAAAACGCTGTATTTTCGATCCATAGCTCATGTGTACTGCAATGATAAGCCGTTCATCTACCACTTGTCGCTCCACAATCACATCGGATATGTTAAAGTATTGTGGTAGAATTCGTGGCGATTGCACTTGTGCATCCCATACCGATAATGTGGGTCCAGATAACTCTGCATAACATCGTGTGCGTTGCTGATCTCCATTGTACTTGTATAGAAATCCTTCAATGTACACCTTTTGACAGTAGTTGTCAAATGTCTTGATGAATGCTCTCATTTCATCTGGCTGATTTCCATCATTGGTAGTGTTGTTGATATTATTGGCAATACTGCTACTGCTATCGCTGCTACTAGTACTGCTGCTACTAGCAGATGCTCCTGCTGTGCTGTCGGATGTCGATGGCATGCCTGGCTTGATGAAACATGGTGGTCGGAAGCTGACAGCAGTACGAGCGCTCGACAAAGACACTGAATAGTTTGTTTCAGGACCCATTTACACTTGCTGGTTTTGTCGCTCTATAAATCTAGTGCGGTCTATACGAATAACTGAGCAGGTTGAATAAGGTTGTTACATATATAACATATATCGTACACCTACCACGGGTTGGTTTTTTAAGGAAAGGAAGAGGGACAAAGTCAAATAAAATAAAAAAAAGAACAAGAAATACTGATGAATAAGGACTGTATCGACGACGCTTTAAAGAGAACATATCAGGGGCACGAGGGAGACCGCATCTTCCAAACGCAAGACTATAGGCACTGAGCTATTCTGTTCACGCTCGCAACTCCTTATTTCCTCGTATTATGAGTAACAAATGATTAGGGGACGTCCCTTTTACACCACGACAAACTCCAATTATGAGAACAAATCCTTTTTTTAGAGACTTTCTCCCAACCATTGCTTGTTAGGCGGGAAGCTACTTTTCACGCAAAAACAATTCATCCCCTATATTCCTAATCAAGTATATACTGGGGGGTAATTGTAGGCTGTCGCACCATAAATTTGCCCGCATTGGTTGGTGGCCAATGGTTGATCAGTGAATCATTGTGCTTAAGCACAGATGAGCCGATGTGATTGGATCTCAATGACTCGTCACCGCCGCTCATATTCATGCTATATAAGCACCCCTTCGATCTGACACCATAGAGAAACAGGCATTCTTGCATTTTCTTTTCTATACTTTCCCTTGTTATTCAATCCCATTTACTTTTTCAACCATGGCCATTGCAAACGTCGACAAGCAGAGACTGGTTGTCTTTGATACCAGCCTGAGAGATGGTGAACAGGTAGGGTATACAACATCCCTTAAACCACTTGATGCTCATATATATATGTGTATGGATTCCATTTTATATAGTCTCCTGGAGTATCTCTCAATACGGATGAAAAAATTGTCATTGCCAAGCAACTTTCTCGCCTTGGTGTTGATGTGATTGAAGCTGGTTTTCCTATTGCTTCTGTTGGCGACTTTGAAGCTGTTCAACGCATTGCAAGGGAGGTGGGTCCTTTGATGGAAGGTCGTGAGCACATTGGTGAGCCTATCGTAAGTTATCACCTATCACAAATCTACTTGGCACATTTATGCTGATACAATGTATATATATATAGACGATCTGTGGTCTTGCACGAGCTACTCCTGGTGATATTAAGCGATGTGCTGAAGCTATTGCTGATGCACCCCGTCGTCGTATTCATACTTTCCTTGCAACATCCGATATCCATTTGAAGCACAAGCTCAAGATTGATCGTGACGAATGTATCAAGCGTGCTGTGGAAGCTGTTACACTTGCCCGCTCGTTTGTTGACGATGTGGAATTTTCTTGCGAGGATGCAGGTCGTTCTGATCCTGAGTTTTTGTGCAAGGTGTTGGGCGAAGTGATTGCTGCTGGTGCCACTACACTCAACATTCCTGATACTGTGGGTTATAACCTGCCAGAGGAATATGGTGCTTTGATCAAGCACTTGGTTGAAAATACACCTGGTGCTGATAAGGTGATTTTCTCTACTCACTGCCACAATGACTTGGGTCTTGCAACAGCCAACACATTGGCAGGTATTAAGAATGGAGCACGTCAAGTGGAGGTGACTATCAATGGTATTGGTGAAAGAGCTGGCAACACTGCAATGGAGGAAGTTATTATGGCAGTACACACCCACCCCACCGGATTTCCTGTGTATCACAACATCAACACAAGACTTATCTACCCCACATCTGTTCTTGTCTCCGATCTAAGTGGCATGGTTGTTCAACCCAACAAGGCTATTGTGGGTCGTAACGCTTTCTTGCATGAATCTGGTATTCATCAGGATGGTGTTCTCAAGAATCGCCAAACATATGAAATCATTAGTGCAGAGACTGTGGGTGTTACCGATATTGCTCTTGTTCTTGGCAAACACTCGGGTCGCAATGCTTTCCGTGAACGTTGCAAGGAATTGGGTTTTACCACCATTAATGAAGAAGAATTCCAAAAGGCATTTGTTGACTTCAAGACTCTCTGTGACAAGAAGAAAAACATTGATAATGACGATATTCTCTCTATCCTCAGCAACTATAATACCAAGCCAAGCTCTCATGTCGAATTGTAAAAGCCTTCTTCCTCTTCAATGCACATAATGCCTTTCTCCATCCTTTGTACAGTATTCCTATACCCGAATGTCTTTTAATCTCTTTTAATGCGCGTGATTAAAATAAAAAAGCTAAACTTTTACAAGCATGTGGTTCACAATGAGTTTTACTACGCGTAAAGCATTAGTATCCTTTTTGACAAACTACGTTGATATCTGTTCCCATCAGCGAAAAAGAATTCAAGCCATCGGAAGATTCCCTTTGATACAAAGGGATTGAACTTCAACTGTAGCTGTAATACATGCGAAGAACCATCATTTGGGAACGTCGTTATGAAAAGGAGAAACAAAACTTACAAGATAAAGCAATGAGAGGTGGAAGAGAAAAAGAAAGAAATGCATGGAAAGATCAAGGGCGTCTTTGCTATATATCTGTTTGTTTTTATCATCAAACACTTCAGGGGTGAATTGTTCCCTCACTCTTTTAAACATACACGGGCACCATACTTTTGATGCAGGGTATGTTTCGGAATACATGACATCAGCATGATTTCAGGCAAATTTTGGTTTTATATAATGTTCTGCAACAGCCATTCCTTTTTTTTTGAATATGTTTCGTCAAACTCTAAACAACCGAGTATGCCAACGTACTTTGCATAGCTCCATGCGTGTATGGAGTAAAGGAGGTAAGATATTATTGATACTGTACACGTATGCAATACTCAATGGTCGTGTGTAACAGGCAAGAACGAAGATGCAGCTCAAACTGCTAAAAAGTACGTGGGCAAGATTCATGAAGAAGAAAAATCCAAGGAGCCCCACCCATCACCCATATCCAAAAAGTCTCGTGAGAAATATTCCGAAATGGAGAAGAAGACCCAGGAGCATGATGAGAAGCGTGAAAAGTGAATATATTGTGAATAAAACATTCTCGTATTATGAAGCTACTATACTAGTGCAACACAGGATCATCACAAGTACACCCCAACCGATCAACAGACCAGCTGCTAATGCAAGGAGCCTGGATGATGATGTTGAAATTGCTTGGGGACTGGTAGATGATATAAGATTTGCATGTTCTGAATGCTGGATTGATTTCAAGTTCTTGTTGGTCATGAGATATGCACAGCCAGGGATGATCCAGGCAAGAATTGTTGCAGCAAACGCGCCCACCAATGCATAAACATTGCCCAGATCCCGAATGGTTACACCAAGGTAAAGCAGCATGACGGAAACCAATATTGTTACTATCCAATGCAAGATTTGACTTGGGTGATGCTCCAGACCAAAGTATTTCAATATACATTCACGGGTAGGGTAAGTTCCCATCCTAACAGAAACATTGAGCTCCTTGCTTTTTCAATAGTGTTCACCACTTACGGAATAGTAAGTATCATGCTAATACCAAGTACAAGTCGCCCAATGTTAATGATGATATCGTCAGTTGCAAAGTTGAGAAAGACATTCGATTGAACATTGGATCCAAACACAAGGAAACCAGTAACAGCAAACACCATGGATATCACCCAACTCATAGTCGTTGCAAGTACAGTTGTTTGATACCATCCACGAGAACTTTGATCTTGAAGGCTGAGATAATTGCTGAAAGCCACATGAGGACATGCAAAGGCAAAGGCAATAATACCGAGTGCACTACACATGTTGGGACCCGTAACTGTAATAGGAAGTGTATGGTCGTCATCGATATATGCTGGGGCCCGTACGAGAATGACGATAATAATCAAAGGGATACAAAGCACAGACACAATGGACCATCGTGCCAATCGTCCAATGGATCGTGGGAGATTCAGTGGAAACACCTAGATGCCATCGAATGTGTTATGTTGCATAAATAATAAACGAGCCGTTGTTGTTGCATACCAAAAAGATTGAAACTAGACAAATGACTGTTGATCTGCTCTTCAAAAAGGAATATTGGGGAAAGTAAAGTGCAAGTACGGATGGAATGGTGTCTCCAAGCACTGGGATAAGATGATTAATAGACACGAATGATAAATGATGATGATGTGCATCTTACATATGTAATAACTGATCGTGATGCCAATGGACTGAAAGAGAAGAGTTGTGTTCAGAAACCAAAAACCAGGTCTTCCAAGTAAATATTCCACAAGATCCGCATACTTGTAGATATGCACTCGATGACCAGCCGTTATAAGCATATACAGGCCTAACTGGGATATCAATGCGACAAAGATGGATGCTACTAATCCAAAGACAAGACCAGCATTGTATATAGCAAAAGGAAGACCGATAATCCCAGCACCCACAGTGGCATTGACAAGATTAAACGCAACTTCCACCTTGTTACGTGTGCCATAACCAGGTTGATTGGCTTGAAGAACGTCGTGATCAATTTGAATCGCTTCCTGTGCTGTTGTCAGGTTATTGTATTCAGCATCATCTGTGCTGCCGTAAGGTGGCATATGAAATATGTGTGGGTGTGTGTGAGAAAGAAGGGAAAAGAGAGAGATATTGCTTCACCGCTCGTCTTTTTCTACGTAAGCATGGCTGGAAATCAATCTTTCAAGTTCACTTGCATCCTTAGTCTACACACAAATATGTTAATACTTTATCGATCCACATTTTTGCAGCTCATGTATGGGACAATGGCAGAATAATATATTGTTCACATATCATATCAACTTCATCTAACTACTTGCTGTTGGCCGTTTCTTTTTTTCAGCTTCTTCTTCCTTCTCCTTTTCAATTTCAGCTACAACCTTCTCCACCTCTTCGGTTTCCAGGCTCTGATACAATGACATCAAATTAACACAATGATATCATTAAGATCATCTTGATGTATACATACCTTGACTTTACCATCAGGAAGCATAACAGAGATCTCAATGTTCTTGGCACCCGTTTGAACAACCTAAACATTGATTGCATTGTCAGCTTTGAGGAATCGTAGCATGATAATTGTCACCCACCTCTAGTAGAGATCGCACAGCCAACTTGATTGTTTCCTTGTCATCCATGTCATCCTTATAGTTCTTCTCCAAGAATTCACGAACAGTTTGAGAACTTCGTCCAATTGAATTGGCTTTCCAAGCAGTGTAAATGCCAGATGGTTCGGTCATGTACAACTTTGGCTCATTATGATCAAAACCAACCACCAAGGTAGAGATACCAAATGGACGAACACCACCACTTTGTGTATATTTCTATACCAATCTCATGTGTGAATACATAGGTCAACGCATATATCCACTTGTCATATTATTTACCTGTTGCACCTGAGCAATATAACGTGTAATATACTCGACCGATGGAGGATCTTCCACTGTCAAACGATGGCTTTGGCATTCGATACGGGCTTTGTTAACAAGAACACGAGCATCAGCCGTCAGACCTTGAATGATAATTGGATAAGTAACGTAGAGTCGAGCTGATTAAAGTCGTCTTTTACCGGCAAATGCTAAAGCAATATGTTCATCGAGCATGCAAATCTTTCGAATAGTTCTGGGATCCTGCAATTTCAATACTGACTTCTTCTCGACACCAAGAACAGCTACGTCCTTGCCGCGAACACCCACCTTCAAGTGTGTATTCAGGTTAGTTACAATAGTTCAACTACGCGCTATGCAATGTCAATCAGCTTACCGCACAGGTGCCTTTTCTAACAGCTTCGGATGCATATTCTACTTGAAAGAGATGGCCGTCAGGCGAGAAAACGGTCAATGCACGGTCGTACGATCCACTCATTGCTACTGGGAAGAAGGACTATGAAACGCCACTAAGGAACGCGCGTCCGCAAAATAGGCCAGATTTGATAATCACGGTGATTGGTCAATCAAGCTGCGTTCATTCTGCGCATGATGCAAGCTGAATGGAGTAGTAACTACCATCCATCCATGAAATGTATTCATACACCCAAGATGATCATATAGAAAAACAGCCATATTTTTTAATGAATAGATAGTGCATGAGCAATAAAATGATATGCGTGCCTGGTAGCAGCATTTCTCCACGAAAAGAGATTCCCGTCACCTGTAATATAATGACTAAAGGAAATATCAGATGGTTGCCATTGTTACATTTACCACGTCGTCACTATTACCTTCATGGATACACCTATGCAATTTCAATACTGAAGACTCAGTATACCTTGCTGACAACACATGTGTGACATTCTAAAAAATGCATGATGGAAACAAGCTGTGCATAGTATCCTTATTAGATTCCCGCTTGGATGCACATGTCGATGATCCAATCTGAGACTGGATGATTTTATTTTCGGCATAACATGCTGGCAACAAGTTTTGATCCATTTCTTTGAAAGTGCTGCTATGGGTTACAATAGCAAGATGATGATGTACACTGTCATGCTTATTTCGCATATATGATAACATGGTTGACAAGCTGCATCGTGCACACATGTTGGCAATACAACTTGTAATTGATGAACGACCCATGGCATTTGAGAAGTCTTGGACAAAAAGAATTGCACTTTATTATACACATGCCCTTATATTTTCGTCATAGACATATAAATATCGAGGTGCTCTTGGTTGTTAATGATCATCTCACTCGCTTTCACAAGTCGTTCGTAGTTGCACATGAAGAAAACCCTATTTCGCTGTCGCGCCAGCATCAGGGTAATAGGATGCTTAGAGCAATATTCATTCACGTGACGGGATGCCGTGCATGAAATGCAATATCATCAAGCAGAACATTCGAGCAGCGCAAACCTGAAATTCCTCCAGCGCCAATGTCAACCCAACATGTCAAGTTGAGCTATTGAAAAGATCCAATAAAACGAATCAAGGGGTATGGTCACCACTAGCAATGTCACACATCTCAAGTTTTGCATTTCTTTTGATTACATACATAGTCAATTTTAACTTTGTTGTCATATCCTACGCTACCATGTTATCCATATTTGTTGAAAATAAGAAATGACATGACAATGTAGGAGTATTGTACTATCGTTCTATTTATCTATCTGCTTATCCGTCAATTTTGATTTTGATTTCCTTACCATATTACCATATATGATCATCTTGTTTCACATGCAAGGCTGGTGCCACGAATAGACGTCTGAGAAGGTTGGATCATCCCAGCAGCTCTCTTGGAATGATCTTTCGGTTGATCGGCTGGAAAATATATGGGTGGACGAAGCTATAGCATATACAAATCATAGTGATTTCCCCACACTCCAGGACCGTAGGAAATATACATAAACACTGATATCATATAACAATTGCAAGTATTTTCCAATGATCAGCACAACGTAATAGTTTGTATCGGAGAAGCCATACTTTCCATGTTTGGGTTACCGCAACACACTTTTTACCGTCTTACCGATGGCAGGTTTCTTATCCTCTCCGGCAAAGCGTCTGCATCCTGCACGTGTGAATGCAGATATGTTTTTGGTACTTGTATAGGTCCTCAAACATATCAAAAGGTTTGACAGTATTTTTCATTTCCAAAATCACAGTGGGAGAGCGGATTGTACATCTTGATCTATTACTCGAAGCAGTTATGTGTGTGAGAACCCCTGGTCTCGATTCCAAGAAGGAGAACATCTGCTTTGGTTGTACGTGCTATCCCCAACCCAACTCGATAACTGTGTATGCTACTGTCATTGCTTAACACTGCCCCTTTTCTTCAAGTGCGTGCCTTGGGAATGAGCCAAGTTAAAGTTGAATCGTGGTTGACACCTAACATCAGTGTTACCATTCCCCACGCACTGACCAAATAATACAAAATTTTATATTCTAGTCGAGCACTTGGTCATAGTGATATTTTATGAAAAAGGGTTGATCCTGGTTGATAGAGCTATAGTGATATGCTATAATTCTTGTGATATAGGCTTGTGAGTATACGCATCAATCTATTGGCAAATTAGCCTGTATGAGGAAGTAAAATAATAGAAGGGTAAGAAGATGGCGAAAAAGTAAAAAAAGAAACTCGAGAAACACCAAACATGATGTATGGGTACCCCACACATAGGTCGAAGCCAGCCACATGTGGATTATTGTTTCAAGTCTACCAAATGCGGTTGACAGTAACATAATTATACTACTATTCTTAGTGAATATCGAAATCACGTACACTGGGAGAGGTGTAAGTCAAAGATTGTATGCTTTCGAATCATGAAAAATAGCGGGAGCTTCAATTTGGAACAAAGAATCATGAGAAAGTGTGAGCTCAATGTTTATTATTATAGCAGTTGTGGTAGTAATGGTAACAGGTGGAATAATAAGAACGATAGAAAGCATCAGATAGTAGTCAGCAGCAGCAAAACCATAAGGTAACGACTTACGGGTGGTCTTCATGTATAGCAATAATATCTGGATCGGGGGTGCAATATCAAGGACAAATGTACGAGTATAATCGTTATCTATGTAACGAAAGAATCACTTTCACCTGAGTTCAGGTGCTCAAGAATTCGCTACTTTGTAACACTCCTCGTATTTGGAAGGTTGGGGAGCCATATGTTGAAGGCCAGGGCCGGTTCATTCTTAGGATGCCAGCTAATCCAGTCACCATTTCCGCATTCAGTAGATTATATTTCCCGTCATCTTTGATATACTGCTCCCATACGTGTGATCAACATAGACAAGTCGAATGTCAAGAATGCCTTGTAGCCAATGATACATGAGATTTTTGTTTAGTAACATTACTTTGACTTACATTGCATACAATGCGGGGAAGCTTTCTCACGTGTCCAGTATGTTGGATCTTTGCATAAGATTGGCACACACCATTAAACTGTTAACGTGGTATTGTCGGCAACCTTCCTTATCTATTATCTGTAGTAGTTGTATCATAAAACCTTTCCCACCCCGCAATATATCTGGATTGGCGTGACACATACATCATATCTAGTGGATTGGCGTAACACAATACTTATCTTGAAAGATATTGGTATATTTCACACGACGTTCAGTCAGCAATTCCTTTGACACCAATGAAACAAATGAATACAATCTACGAATAATGATTCAATATCAAGCTGACAGCACTGATAGCTACCTTTTATTCGGCGATTTACGCTAGAAATCTATGATTATGTGGAAAAATTTCGGAGTTCGTGAGCTTCAATATGCGTTTGTAATATATCAAGAATAGGTTCCAGTAATTCTTGTAGCATAGCTACACTTGTGTGAAGCGATGGGATCACATGTCGCACTAGAATTCGGAGTGCCGTGATGCAATGTTCGGTGTACGAAGAGTTTCCAAGTGTATAAAAACGAAGACTTTTTTTCAACCTGGTTATTCGGATTCATTGTTCGCCTCTCATTCACTATACTCAACACCTTACCTCGTATACCAATGGCGACAAAATCTGCGGATCTCGGCTTTCCACTCTATGTATGCTTTTGCGCTTTCATAGCAGCCATTTCTGGCTTCAATGTCGGATGGCATATTTGTACGTTACAGCAACATTGATGCAGACACTTTTATCGATACTGATCAATGATCCCGTTATCATGACAAATAGGTGTTCCCAACATGCCTTCCAAAGTCATTACTGAATGTCCTGACGGTGAATATACCATCGGTGGTCTTCCTTCATGTTTGCCTATGAGCAGCTTTACTTGGTAAGTTTTGATACTATATTCGATGCCAAATTGACATATGAGACTTATCAAACTTTATATTTTTAGGGTAAATCATTATACTAGCATACTAGTATTATACGATGAATATATGCTAACAGTGAAATATAGGGTTATACCGTTGGTGCTTTTGCCCTTGGTGGTCTTGCTGGCGCTTTAGCTACTACATATCTTAACGTCTGGTTCACTCGTCGCCAAAACATCATCATCTCTTGCGGCTTGTATATCGTTGGCGGTGTTCTATCCGCAGCTTCGGCTCATGTTGTTATGGTATGACTTTTTACAATGATAGTGGTGTTTGATTTTCTTACTGACATCCTTGTGAATCAATCTAGTATGCAGTGGGTCGTGCTTTTGTTGGTCTCGCTTCTGGTGGCGCTGGTTCATCTGTTGCCATTTATATTTCAGAAATTTCGACCAAGCGTTGCCGTGGTGCACTTGGTAGTGTGTTTGAATTCCTTCTCAATATGGGTATTCTTTTATCTTTTGTCGCTGGCCGATACATGCAGTTTGCTCCTGTTTGGCGTATTGGATGGGCTATTCCCACTGTCATTGCTGCCATTCAAATGGTGGTCTTGATCTTTTTCTGCGCTGAGTCTCCACGACGTTTGTGTGCCGATGGAAAGTATGACGAAGCCAAGGAAGCTCTCCAACGATTCCGCAAGGGTGCCGATGTTAATGAAGAGTTCCAAGACTTGGTTGATGCACGTCAACGTGAAATTGAATCAGGTGTTCAAAAGATGAATATTCTCGAAGTCCTTATGTGCAAGGATAAGCAAGTCAGCTGGAATGCTTTCCTTGTTGTTATGATTCAAGCTTCCAACCAAGTTGGTGGTATTGGTCCCTTGTCTGGTATGTATCATTATCATCATGGGTATATGTGCTGTGTAAGCTAATCTTGATGATTTCTAGTCTATGCTGCTAGTTTCCTTACCACTGTGCTCGATGGTAACACTCAGCTTGCTCAAGACATTTCACTTGTTAACGCCACTGGTAAAATTGTCGCTACCTTTATCACTATCTTCACTCTCAACAAGGTCGGCCGTAAGGGTTACATGTTGATTTCTTCTTTGGGCATGTCAATTTTCTGTATGTTTATTGTCATTGGTGCTGTCCTTGGCGAAACTCGCGATGATCTTGGACCTTTGGTTATCACTGGTGCTGTTGCATATACCTTTGTGTATGCTATGGGCTGTGGTACTATCCCATGGATCATTGCTCCTGAACTTATGCCTCTCAAGGCACTTCCTCCTGGTTCTGCATTAGGTGGTGCTTCCAACTGGTTCTTCAATTTCCTCATCAACACTCTTTGGCCCCAGCAAAATGCAAATCTTGGAAACTACAGTTTCATCGTATTTGCTGTTGTCAACTTTATTCTCTTTGTCTTCTTCTTGATCTTTATGCCAGAAACCACTGGTAGAGATCTTGATGAGAAGAAGGCTCCCAGCGGCGACATTGAAAACCACGAGTCGGCTGGTTCGACCGAGGGCAACTCCTTTTCTGACGAAATGAAGCATGAGAAGACACACATTGAACATGCCAATTAGGATATTATGCCACGCTCATTATAGTTGAAAGTATCCCCACTATCAACTTTCTTCCCTCCTTTATCTTATTATTAGTATTTTTAGTGACCTTTGTGTTTCAACAATAGTGCTGTATTATAGCTTATACCTTTGTAAGGACCTGATTATATTAAACTTGTCCAAATAACATTGTATCATTTGTCGATATATTCAATTACACTTGACAGCTTGATCTTGGAACTTTCATATACGAACTAAGCTTACGACAACAATTGTGATCCTTTGTGTAACTTGCCGATGATACAGCAATCAAGTTCTCTTACGACAACTTTAATGCGCGTCCATAGAGCACTCTTTTCTCATCCAATGTGTTTTCCTTGGGATAAATGAAGTTTTCAAAGTAGCTTTCAATATTACTCATTTTGCATCATTCATTGACTGTAGTGAATCATATCACTTTTAAGTCATCATCAGCAACAGCTCGTATAAAGACATTTACATAAAACACGAAACAAGTGTATTCAAGTAGAAGGCAATATAGGGAATTCGATAGTGTCAATGTCAGTAGTTCTCAAGACCGAATGGGGGAGATTGCCAGTAGGTGTGTGCAGATTGTCTACTCTGATTCGGTTGCTTTGGCTGTCGATCGCGATCAGTTGACCTTTCATAGGTTCGGTTGATTGAGGAAAGGTGATATCGGCTTGTGGTTTATGTTGGGAGACTCTGAACCAGAAACCAAGGTAACGGGAACGTAAAAGATCATTGTTGTTATCCATGTTGATACATGACAGTCGAAAGAGAAAAGTTATAAAGGCACTGAGTAATTGGCTACTTTAAACGCCGTACAGCAATGCTTGTCCGCAAAGATACACTTGGATGCTTTAAGAAAGTAGTGGGAGAAGAACGTGTTTTATATGGAAATTCATTGTATTGTGTGATTTACTATGCATCCTCTTTTTAGATATATCAAATAAAATTGTCACACTGCACCAACATGACATAAAACAATGTTAACATAACAAATGGATCTTCATCTACGATTCCTTATGTGAAAGCTCTTGAAAGTAGTCCTTGCCATGCACAGATGCTAAAGTATGGATAAAGGGTATCCCGTCGGGGTTCAAGGTGGTTTTCTTGGGTGCTAAAGTCCACAGTTGCATCTATTTCTTTCTGGGACAACAAGCGTCTTGCCAATGGAACCACATGTACGTGTGCTTCACGGTGTGTTATTCTGCTTGATTACAAGACTAATCTCTTTTAGAATTCGGAACCAACAAGACAAGAATCAGCAGCAGCACGTGCATTGTTTGATCTGGTACAGCTAGAACGCGTTACGCTTTGTGTGGTCAGTTAACTTATTGTGTCGGCTTTAGTTGCAAGCAACTGCTGCTTCTGGTGTCCATATCAATGCTGTGACATTTCTCGGTGCCAAGACGACTCGTCGCAGCTTCTTGGAGAAAATCGTTGAGCCTGTTCTAGAAGGAAAAACAGTCGCAGATGTCATCAATCGATCTCAAGAAACAGCACAACAACTACAACGCTTTCAAATCTTTGATGATATACAATTACTATTGGATAGAGCATCGGATACTGATCCATTAGCAGCACCAGGATCCATCAATGTCATATATCGTCTCAAAGAACGAAGCAGATTATTCATCAAAACAGGCACAGAAATAGGCAACAATGAAGGCAGCATGGTATTTATTCCAACATTCACTGTTCATTGTCACAATGATTAAAAATCAATGGTTAGAGTGGCTCTTTAACATTGCGTAACATCTTTGGTGGTGCAGAAATGCTTGAATCTTCCGCATCGTTCGGTACTCGCAATAGCTCAGCGTTCCAAGTAGGTTGATCACTGGAAACAAGATACATATATATTAAGCTCATTTGGTATTATAACTTAGTTTGTACTTTCGAAACCTGTGAATGGTTCACCAGACGCACAAGTGGATGTCAATGCTCACAGTGTTCTCCAAAACAATCTGCTTACAAGCTCTTATGAGGAGCTAGCACGCGGTGTCGGTTTAAGATATAAGGCGAGTAGAACTTTTTGTGAAATTCGGATATTTTATACTGACAATGTTAATCTACAGCTTGCTACACGTTACGGATACCATGAATTGAGTTATGACACAACTTGGAGATCGATTGATCGTATCGCAGATACAGCATCCCTTAGCATTCGTAATCAAGCTGGACATTCTCTGAAAACATCAGTGAATCATGTGTTTATTCGGGATCGTCGTGATGACTTTTTATTGCCTTCCAATGGCTATTATATACGATGTTCGCAAGAATTAGCAGGAGCATTCGGTATTGGCAACGCAAAGTTCTTCAAGACCGATCTTCAAGCACAATACTGTCACCAGGTTGGAGGTGGCCAATTACTCAAGGACAAGGAAACAGGCGAACTGCTCGGTTGGCACCCTGGATTGGTATTCAGCTTAGGTTTGCGTGCAGGATGGATGGCTACCTATGGGGAAAATGCTGTGACCGTATCAGACAAGTTCATGCTTGGTGGTCCGTTATCCATTCGCGGTTTCAAGACATCTGGTATTGGTCCTCGAGATTATCGTAAGTTGTTCTAGTGGTGTGAAAAAGGATTCGGATATCATGGTATGGTGAAATAACCAGAATGAAAAATAGGTGACGCCTTGGGTGGAGACTCTTTTTGGGCGGTTGGACTTAGTGTCATTGCACCACTACCACGATGGGAGAGCAAGCCTTTACGATTGCATGCATTCATTAATAGTGGTACACTGGTGCCATGGAATATGGGTAATAAGAAAGCAAGAGTCAGTTGAGAAAATATGATTAACCAAGGTGGTTTAGGTACAAACGTCAAAGATAATGCAAGATCGTTGATCAAGGCACCTAGTACTGCTGTAGGCTTAGGTTTCATTTATCGTCATAGTATTGCTCGTTTGGAGCTTAATTACTGTATTCCTTTGACTGCAAGCAGGAATGATTTCGTGAAACGAGGTCTTCAATTTGGTTTAGGCTTAGACTTTTTGTAATCAATATAATCTCTATAAACATATATGTTGCATATAACATCTTTCTCAACGTGAAGAGTATGTGTCACGTGCCTTAAAATGTCGTTTCACCAAATGCGGCGCATCTCAGAATGTGTCAACCTTTAAGCTTTCCATAGATCACTCATGGCATCAAGTATAATAGACGTTACAAGGAATATGGTGCGCGACTACATGGCACGCCTTGATCCTTCTCATGACATGGAGCATGTTGAACGAGTGGTGCGCATGGGTACATTGAAGCAAACTTTATATTGAAATGAATAGTAACGACGTGTTATTAGCTCTGAAACTTGGGCAACAAGAATCCTTGAGAGACAAGGTCGACTTGGAAGTTATTGAACTTGCCGCTCTATGTCACGATATTGGGGACGCCAAGTATACACTAGAGCATGAAGGCGTTCTCAAGTTCCTCACGCGTCATGATTATGACAAGGCAGCATTGGTGGCACAAATAGTGAACCACGTCGGATACCGTAAAGAGCTCAAATGGAAAAAGGAGGATACACTTGCTACATGGCGCGATACGTGCATGGAGCTTCATACGTATGCGTCACACATATGCATACATACCGAACTTGCAGCTCATGCTTTTTATATATTAGAGTAATGGACGCTGATAAATTGGATGCAATCGGAGCATTTGGTGAGTGGACTTTGATATATCTCTAATGCAATGTCCTCCTTTAATTCACCAACAACTACATAGGCATCTTGAGATGCGCAGCATTCAGTGGGGCAAAAGGAATCGTGTTGCATCAACCCAAAGATAATAACAATCACCAACATGACGAAGAACAACAATCAAGCGCTATTGATCATTTCCATGGTATGAATCATGATAGGTTATGTGCATAAAGAAGAAGCAAAACACCAATACCTTGTCTTGTCATATTTCAATAGAGAAATTATTTAGTCTTTCAGGAATGATGCGCACCCCAATGGCGCAAGCAATGGCCGAACAACGCACGAAATATATGCATGATTTTGTTAGTCAGATTGAGCGAGAATATTCTTTAGACATATAAGCATATCACTACAACATGTCTCATAAAAACTATCATTATACTATCTATCTGTTATATCGTATCGCGTTGGGAATAAGAATACACTATTACATAGTTTATTAGCTTCTTCTCCTCAGCAAAGGAGCAATCAACGTCCCGTTGTGGATTAGGGGATGACGGAGAATTTACAACAACGAAACAGGAGCACAAAGGTTCAAGTAGTATACCTGCTCCCTATTTGTTGCTGCTAACCGCACGGTTTGTTATTTAGGGGTTTGCATATGAATGAAGCATACTACTCGGTGTTCTCGAGGATACACTTGACGTTTAATGTCGCAGATGAGCAAGGATTGTATAAATGGTTATCGATGACTCCTTTTATTACTGTCATAAGTAGGAGCGGCATGTTTTGAGCTTATAAAGATACCTTGCCGAGATCTCCTGTACCGTTGCATCTCTGCTATTCTTTTTCTCCCTTTCTTCACCCACTGCTTAATATCATCATGCTCAGACTTCATCTCGCAACCCTGTTAGTTTTCGGTGCGATTTCCATGGTAACCGCTCTACAGTGCCAATGCCCTGAACGAGAAAAGGATTCTCTTGAATGCTGCAATGGTGAAAATGGCGTCGGTGGGACCTTCATAATCAAATATGGCAAATGTGATCTCGATAAAGACAAAAAGAATAAATACAAGATGTGCTGCGGAGATAATCAAAAGGACTATGCTATATGCGATGAGTGGTAAGCAAACAAACACAACCATGTATAGCTAGAAAGCTTCTTACACGTGAATAGAAGAAGATCTTTTATTGGATTGTATGCGAGCCCAATTCGCTACTTGGTAAGATAAATTGTGGACAGTGTAATTGTCCTCATGCTTTCAATTCATGACACTACTACTCACACACCCTCTCAGTACAGAATGCAAGAATGATGCTATGAGATTAATCCCTGATGAGCAGCAGATATAACGCTTTATCTTCTTTCTATAAAAGTTATACAATATCATGGTCAAACAATTGGCATTGGTTGTTGTTGTTGTTGAGAGACTGTTGCTTTAATCATTTCATTTCGTTATTATTTTAATCCGTCCACTCCATTTATACACGCAACAGGAATGACAAGTAAGGAAAGTCACGTGATTCTATATTCTATATCCTAAATCCCAGCGGTCCTTCACGCGATGGGGCAGTGCATCTCTTGGAAACAGTATGAGCCAGACAGCAACCGAAGCATCGAACAACTTTTGGCAGAAATTCAAGACTGAGCGACAATGTAATAAAAGGGGTTGTGGGATCAGTGAGTTGAATTGGCGTTAATTCGCGGTTGTAGCCATTGAGGACCAGATTCAGGAATTAGGAACCAAACCAAAGAATCAGCTTCCAGAATGTTTTGACAGCATCTTGAAGCAGATCAACCAACTAGAAAAAACACTTACACAAGCCCTTGACTTCGTGCCGTCTTATGATGAACGCCAATATTTGCAGGTTAGTTTAAAATACCCAATTTTATGCAGAACCATCCTATTGATCAATCCATCCAAACCATAGCAACTCAAAGCACTGAGTACAAGTCTCGAGTCTGCCAAAGCCAATCTGACACCCAAAGCAAAGTTCTCGTTCAAATCACGCAAGCCAAAGAAAGAATCATCCAACGATCCTCCTAGTGTACAACATAAACCAACAATGACTCCTCTTGATACAACACCACTTTCTACCCAAAAGGATAATGTACTTTCGTTCAAGGATAAAGTCGACTCTGTTATTCAAGTGGAAAATCCATCAACGACAGCAGTCAATGTTGTACTTTGTAAATTAAAGAGATGCGTCGTACTGCTGCATAATCTCAATATTTCATCCTTGCACGTCGAAGACCTAAAGGAATGTGTCGTGGTATGTGCACTGATTCAGGGCTCTGTATTGATTTATGGGATATCCTCGTCTGTAGTCGCAGTAGGATGCCATCAGGTAAGTTTATATCTCTCATGATTCATGTGTATCTCATTCTTGCGTTAACTTGTGTAATCCAATACAGTTTCGTATGCACAATGCCCAGGATGTCGATGTTATATACAATGTGAGCAGTCGTCCAATTATCGAAGACTCTTCCAACATACGCGTTACCGAATATCCAGCCATATCCGTTGAGGTAGATGTATGATACATATGCCTTATCAATCACGTATCTGACACTTTATTAGACAAAGAATTACTTTGATAACGTGGATGACTTTAATTGGCTTAAAAAACAAGCATCTCCTAACTGGCAAGTCATGGATAGTTCCAGGAGCGAGCATATGAACCATCAACTTTCGACCATCAATTCTGAAAATGCTTTATCCATATTATCTACACTGATATCAGAAATAAAATCTTGATTGTAATCATACCAAGCACAGAGAAGGTGATCAATTGGATCCTGTGAATACATTGTTTTAGTTTTTTATCTATAAAGAATCCCATTATTATCTATTTTGACAAGGAGTTATGTGACCGAGATTTTAAAGAATCATTGTGTGATGGATGAGGGATGTCAATTGGAGTTTTGGTTATTGTTTCCTGGGTTGGTGATTCGTTACAAGGTGTAGGGGGGTCAGTGACAATGGTCAACATGTAAGCTGAAGCTGCCTGAGCGATACCAAAACCGACCAAACCAAAGACAGGGATACGAGTCAAGATGTAAGCGATAGCAGAGAACCCGAATAACACATCTTTTCTTCCACTGAACCATCGTCGCTTTTCCTTGTGACTCATTGACATTCGGACAAAGTATGGTTCTAGTAGCTCACGCATTAATGCACGCATACCAATTAATGCTCGAATCAATGATATTGTCGCCCAACGTGGCATAAACAAGAAACAAACACCAACGACAGCTCCCTGTGTCTGACCTAATGATCGGAAAGTTGTGTATGCACCTGAATGATGGTATTAGTAAATATATGCTTTGCATGATAAAGTCACTTGCCTGCAGCAGGGAAAACATAAGGACCAATGATAGGCAGTAATGATAATAGATAAATTGCAAGTCCAAGTTTCACGTTTTTGCCCATGCGCTTAAAGTATCCTTTCATGTTGGCCCAATATTCCTCTCGGTATTTACGCTTAGCAAGTGCAGATGCATAAGGTGGACGATCGGGATGAAGTGAATCAATGTATCGTAATGATTCCATAAATAATTCGTCGAGTGGTTTGGGATAAGCGTAACGCATGAATAAGAGTGCCAGGAACGGAAGTGCAGTAATAACATCTTGCAGTTTGCTTTCCACTTGGCCTAGTAACTTGTCGGTGGCAAGGTTGTCACCGGAACGTACAATGCTCAAGAAGAGTTGAAGCAAATAGATCGGGAGGGTGATCACCACCCGTGAAACGATGAGAAGAACAAACGAGATGAGTGACAGGTAGAGAATGATCCTCAAAAACTTGTGGCGACGAATGTTGGGATTCCTAGCAACCAGCGAAATGCCTCGAATGGCATGAACGACACCTTGTTGTAGGCCAGTGATAGTCCAGCGCACCATAAGTAAATGATAACAATGAAAGCAAGAGAGAGAGAGCGAGAGAGAGTATTGCCGAGAGATTCTTGATGACAACTTTATCTTTAGCCGAGAAAGGCAATTATGATCCAGCAAAATGCAATGTATTTCTTAGATCTTTGTATAGCAACCATCATTAAACAACCCTCAGCCTTTGACAACATCCAGTATCTGTATTAGTGTCCATTATCTATCCTATGCTAGCTTAATCTCTGCGAACGGTGATATCAGAGAGATCCGCTTGTTGGCCAGTGATCAATCCTCGAGGACTTGCTCTTTCGAAAGATCTGATATATTGTGATTGATTAGATCCACTTTCTCAATGATATAACAGTAAGCATAAGGAAAAACTCACTCTGGATATCGCATCCGGTAAATGGGAGCACGTTGAGCATCTTGCGAGATAAGCCTATACAACCACCATTGAGTTTATGTATAGAAAATACATTGGGTAATCTTACTTGTATTCTGCAAGTCGAGATGCTTGTTCCAATGCTTCAGTGGTTTGCTGATCCTTTTCAGCACTCGTGCTCATGTGATATTCAATCCATTTTGTGAAAGGATGTTTCTCCTAATAAAGAATAACATGTCAACATTTCATTTGGCTCGTATTCATTCGTTGCCAGGTTACCTCTCCTAGTTCAGTTATATGTTGATCAATTCGATACCAAGCAAAACCAGCAATAACAGCAAGAGCAGTGTTGCGCCAGATAGTGCTATCAAAGTCTGAAAACAGCCGCATGCGTCAGGGCGAGAATGTGTACAATTGAATTGCTAGAGACAATACATACTCTCTTCAGGAAAAGCTTTCCCAGCTTGTTTACTATTTTCTGAACTGTAGTTACGTGCAAAAGCGCGACGTGCAATCGATGTATAACGGAATGCCATAATCGTGTTGAAAGGAGTGACCTTTAAATGGAGAGCATGACTACCGAGACTGGCTGGATTTTTTTCTCTTGGCTGCCATGTTACCGACCAATGATCGCGTGCGCTGGATGATGCATTTACAACAATGACAGAGCTTTCGTTTCAAGGTACATTGATATGTCCTACGATAATTGCCTATCCATTATTATCATGAGTCGATGGACAATCAACGTGCAATGTGTCTACTGGCAGGGAATTCAAAGCAAGGGAATTATTAAGTTATAGTCATAATACGACACATATTGTCTAAACGACCACAGAATTTATTGTGATAGGTCATATAATAAACGAATGAACATAATTGTGGAGGATTGAACCAGCAGTAGCGATTGCCAATATTTCAATAGAACGTTGCCATGGTATCAAACGCAATGTATAGGAAATTTCAGTGCACTGCTAGAATTTCGAGAACCGACAACAAAGCGTTGCACTAGAACGCGAAAGCACGACAACCGGTCTTCTTCCAACAGTAAAATCATGTCAAATTCCGCAAACCAATCCGGTGACGAGGGTGAACTCGATCTTAAAGAACAAGATCGCTACTTGCCAATTGCAAAGTAAACACATTTATACTTGGTAGTTTCAAACCGTATCCATAACATCCAGACATGTAGTGTCGCGCGCATTATGAAGAAATCTCTACCTGAAAACGCTAAAATCGCAAAGGAAGCAAAAGAATGCGTTCAAGAATGCGTTTCCGAGTTTATTTCGTTTATCACCAGCGAATATCCTTTTGACTTATGCAACATTATCTTTTATTTGAATATATCAATCTTTAACCTATCCTTTTTCCCTCGTTTACGGCCAGCGATCGTTGCTTACAAGAAAAGAGAAAAACAATCAATGGTGAAGATATTCTTTGGGCCATGCAGTCTTTAGGATTCGAAAACTATGCAGAGACGCTCAAGATATATCTGCAAAAATATCGAGAGGTATACTATCGAATCCGGATGCTTAGGTACGACTGGATTATTCAAGCAGTGTATTTGTATCTACTAGACTACCAAGCTGGAGCGAGCATCTTCTTCTGGTAAAGAAAAAGACGAAGAACAAAGCACGCAAACCGATCAACAACAACAAATGTTTATGCAGCAACAAACACAACAGCCCCAGGGCACTCAACAACAATCGGCACCACCTCAGCCTGCAACAAGCATGGCTGGTTCATACTATAATGGTAAATGAATGAGGAATCACCGTTGCTTGGTTCTTACATGTCATTTATATTGATAGTTGCACAACAATATCTCGACCAAAGTAAAAACTGAGCATAGTATATTATCTCTCTATCTCTCTCTCTCTCTCTCTCTCTCTCTCTCTCTCTCTCTCTCTATTCAATACAAGTATTCTCCAGCAATATGATTGGAAACATATGAATGACTCGTTGCTGGGGGGGTGGGATGGTGTGCATAAATAGGGATTGGGTCGCTTGCCTATTGAGGAAGCACTACAGCTACGATACAGTCAATTATTTTTTTCATTCTAGTACCGTATGCTTATATCATGTTCACCAAGAGCATCCTTTTCTATACATGTCTCGATTGATAGGATGGATGAAATACTATGAGATCAAACATTGCTTGGCTTCAAGTCGCTGAGCTATTGATCGCTCTCTCAAGAATGGCAAACAGGGCGATGATGATAAATAGGAAAGCACATGATGCATGTTTTAATGTTGGCATTATTCAACTATCTAATTCAACTATGTCAAAAAACTCTGGTGAAGAGAAAGGGTATAATGTATAATGTTTGCAGATGAATAAATAATTGGCCTAATACATCATACGGAAGCCGTTATATACTCACCATGGGACCTGTGGTGGTGGTGCCCACTGGAGTCGAAAAAATTGGGTGGGTGAGCTCAGCTACTGTGGAAAGCTCGAAGTAGGAAGCCGCTGTATTCACCCCTTGGGATCTATGGTGGTAGTGGTGTCGTTATGCCGCCATCGGATGTCGAAACATTGGTAGGCTGGCTCAGATACTTGCACACCAGCCATCTGGTTAAGCGCACCTTATCAAATGCACTATGTTGTTGCGGATTCAAATTTCTTCAAATGTATCACCGCCCGAAGCTACGTTGAAAGGAAGAAAATAGGCATGTGATGAGTATATGATCCATCAAACGTATGAGAATAGCTTTTTACCTGATTCCAAGAATCCAATTGTAACACAATATGTGTTGTCCACAATGATTATGGGAATAGGATAACAACGACAAGCTAGAATGAGCACGACCAATACACAGGTCAGATTTCATTCACAGGAATAATATCCACCATGATACACACCAAACCTTGAGTAAGCAATCAAAGGATTATGATAGACGAAAGAGATGTGTGGGAGTAAAGTAGGCGACAACATCCTTTATATGAACGTTGTGGGGCGTGTGAATATCTGTGCTCACAAAGAAAGATAAGGGGGATGGATGGTGCATGACTTGGTTAATTGGGTGGTCTAGGTGTGATTGATTGTTCATGCATAAATCAATAGACGGTAATGATATCCACCATCGAACAATGACGTTTATTTGCTATCACAATATTTTCTATATCCATCTATCATTTTGCTGCTACCATAAGCACATTCCGTTTATAAAGAGAAATGTCATTGTCAGGGTGTGGCACTTTGGCTTGTATTGCGTTCCAAACACAATCTCAGTTGGCTCCACTTCCTCTCGTTCAGATGTGATTGCTCATCCCAAACTGGCTCTTATTTTCAGATTTTCAATTATTTAACAAAGAAACTCTAACTCTAGATCTTCTCGGTTCCAGCGTGCGGTATAGGGGCACCACCACCACAGATCCCATGGTGGGGTATAACGGCTTCCTACATCATACTGTCATCCATTTGCTCAATCCCATATTCTTCCTCATTGTAACCACTGTCTTCTTCAATTATGTCGAGAATTTCTTTGGGTACTTCAGTTTGATCCGTTTGGAGATGGTATTGCATAAGATCGTCATTGTAGTGTTCCTGATATAAACGCACTTGCGATATCATCGGGAAAGGATTGGCCTTGCTGCATATTAAACGTTGTTGCTGGTGATGCAAATATCCTCGAATATACCCCTAATGAAGCGATCCATGTTAATTCGACCCTGATACTCTACAAACAAATAAAATTACCTGACTAATCAATGACACCAGCATGCATTCGACATCGTATAGATCAATATTTGTATCTCTGCTCGACAGTCGCAGGGCGTCATAGCAAGTCTTGTATGACATTTTGAGATCATCAGGTGATGTACGCGTCAGGATAAACCTTCATTAGATACTCCGTTAGGCTCATGATCTGCAAGGTTTTCTACATGCATACTTACGCTCGTCGCAAGAGACTCCTCCATACAAGTACCAAACCACGTCCTCGCAGTACAAGATAGGAAAAGGTTCGCGTAAAGTATTCAACATTCTGATCCAGGATCCCCAAATAGCTGTAGACATCGCCTTTGATGAGTGCATATTTCAACGACATGTATGGATCGGCCAATTGATATTGGTAAAGCAGTTCGTCCGATGGCATACGGCCCAAAATCATCCGTGTTGGTATAAGGAACTCCAATATCAATCTAAGACAGCTTCATGAGATGCATGTCATTCTTGATCTTGATCTTGTTACCTTTTGTTATGCCACATTTTCCCTGGGCAATGACGAAATGCAAACGTAAAGTGTTCCTCTGCCTAAAACACCAGTCAGCGCATGAAAGTTTGAATTGCATAGATGCCAACCTTTTTCAAATTATTCTGGTAGAATTGAAAGCGTCCCATATAATATCGATAAGTCACTTGCTCTGCCATTGAGTAATCGGTCACATGCACACCACCCGTTCTCAAATTGGATATGAAGGTTTGGCACAATCGAATGTTGTCAAGCTATGCATAGATCACGTTAGCGTTGATCTAATCAAGATGATTATTACCAACCTTTGTATAAATCTTGAATGCAAGATTAGTAATATGGATGATACCCTGTCGCTTTGATTCTGAGAAAGGTGCTCTATAACAAGGAATGATATCAGCGACAATCACTTGATCCAGCAGTTCTACTACATTACCTGTCCGCAAGCATGATATTAAACACTTTGGATAAGAGTCTTGCAGCGCCATTTGATTTTCTTGATTTTCCTCGTAATCTTTGCTCCTTGTCAACCTTTAAAATGATACGTCAAGTCACGTCGAGAGCACCTGTCATGACAACTCACAAGAAATGCCCATGCAACTAGCCGGGAGGAGAAATACTTGATGTAATCCACAAGATAGACGCCTTCTGATGAGCTGAACACTGGAACCAGTGCACTATTTTTGACATTAGTCAATGATATATACAATAAAGACGCGCATACGCACCTGTAGAATGCTTCAACGCCATCATAGAGTTCTGAAACTGACGTGTTGACTACCATAAGCATCTTGAAATAGCTCACAACTGCATTCACGAGGGCAGCACTCGTGTCCTTGAGACATTGATTGACAATTCGCTCCCAATCCGAGCTAGGAATCTATACGTGGTGATGGTGAATAAAGAGACAGGAACGATCGCATTGTAGAGCAGGTGGATCAGCTTACTTGTGAGAGAGTGTTTCGCAACTGAATGTGATCAGGATCATCTTGTTGCAGATCGAATAAGCGTTGAATGTATGCCGAGTCCTGGTTATTATGTGCTCGAAGTACTTCCGCACAGAAAGTATGCATAAGACTCATGGTATAGTAAGTGAGAAGGAAAAGAGCTTGTCTCCATTAATGCATCCACCCCCGACACTTGATTATTTATTGATGGTATCCTACTCTGGTCTTTAAAGATCCTCCATTCACATATTCATTTGATATGATAGTTTATGATATGACAATACAGATACAGAGTAACAATATCATCTATTTTAACGTCCTGGAACCAAAAATCCTACAAGGCATGCATCCAACATGAACTCGGCATTGACCCAAGCGTGTGTAAGCACTACAAGATCACATTAGTTTCACATCATTCTTGATAGTATTAACTTACTGAAGAGTTTTGTACCATCACGCCCAGCAATACGCATAAGATCTTTAACACCACCTGGATGGAACTTAAGGTAAGGAGTTATATTGTACACTTTGCCTTGAATTGCAGTCCATGCATCATCTTCAGTTTTATGTTGTTTGATATCTTCTAATGTGTATCGTCCAAGTTGCGTTACACCCTATACGACATGTCAACTAAGTAACATGCTTTTTCTCAATGCTCCATAATAATATTTACCCTAAGGTCCTTGCCAGAACTTTTTAGACGAGCCCAATCGAGCGGTGAATGTCCAGGTTCCAATATGACTTTCTGTCTTCCTCGAGGTTGTTTGGTTGCAGCTGCTACAAGCCGTTGAGGACCATTTCGTGCAGGAAACTCGGGAACAGCTAATGTCTGATCTAGAAAGGAATCTCTTATATCAGATGCTATTATATAAACACATGGAGTTGTCATCCTTACTGGACGGATCACAAAGTGTCATTTTCGGTATATTGTCATTGTTGGTAGATGAGTTGGGGGAGGACATGATCGAAAAAAAGGGGAATCCACGACCAAATTGGGTGTTGAAACGCTCCAATGAATACTTGCGCATTATGTTGCCGAATGGGACTTGAGCCGACTCAGCTCGTTATCCGATATTATTGTCTTCTTGTTCAACCACATGTTTATCTGCATTACATGAAACTTTATTCCTGGTATATGAAATGAGTTTTGTTGTCAATAAACTACTGGTTTGCTTTTATAACTATTCTTCCATGCTTTTAACCATGCATCGCCTCGTCTCTACCAGCTTCGAGATGATTTCTACGATTTCCAATGTTAGCATATCATATAATTTTTATCCGGTAGCAGTGGTATATACCTGGATAAGGAAGCGTTAAAAATCCTGTTAATGATGCTCGATTACGCAAATAGATTTCTCTTGCTTGCAATGACGTCCTATAACAAAAGCCATTAATGAAACTGCAGAATGGTAGCACGAACATGTGTTGACTTACATCTTGGCTGTCGATAGCTCGTTGAATTTGATATCCTCTTCCTTCTTCCAGTTCTTGGCTTGCATCCTATGATAGTATTCATGTTGGTAATGATACTATGACACATTACAAATATCGACATACCTTTCAAACAAATCCAGTTTATCTTTGATAGTCAACGGTTGAGACCATACTTTCCCTTCGGAACTCTCGAGCATTGTACGCGTTATATTCCTAATGCACTATGTCAAAACTTCAAATCCAACAAGAGAAACATGGCTTACCATTTGCTACGCAATTGCACTGGAGTCCGCGTTCCACCTAGTTCTGCGGATATAACACTCCATTTGATCGGTCCAACATGATCCCGTTGATATTTCTTGATAGCGTCATAAAGTTTCTTTACTTCATCCTCTGTCCAACTGCCCTTTTTGGCGATATTTGCTGCATGGAGATGTTAATTCTTGGATGAGTCAATGTAATAGTATTCATGCTTACCAGCTGTTTGATCTTTTGTATCCAAATAATAGCATCTATTCTGAATAGCTTTTCGATCACGATTGTGAAAATAGGATACCATGCTTGCATAGTTCTCTCCATACTCCTTCATTAATCTGGATCATGTTAGCACAGAGTCTTTTTAGCCTTGTTTCGCTAAACACGTACCCCTTTAACTTTTCATCTTCTTGTTTAGTCCATCTTCCACCATATTTGTTAGCAGGATAGGTCATGCGTACTTTTTCCACGATTGCATGTAGATCGCGTTTAGGAAACGGCCTTGCTGTAGTTTGGGAATGATGTTACTATCGCACACAGGATTCGATCATTGTTGATATCTACCTATCTCCCACCAGATATTTAGACGATCATTTGGTCGATCGAAAAGAACATCTTGTCGAAAGGCTTCCAGATCCATACCCGCGTTCTATATTCCATATTAATGAAAACCAAGGTTGATTATTCCATATTCATACCTTTGCGACTTTTTTCACTCGTTTCTCTAGTCGAATTCTTTCCTGTAAATTCCATTTGCCATTTTCCACTGTTGGCCACTCGAGTCGCTTCTCCCTGACCAGGGGTCCACTCAAATAACGCTTATGCCATTCCAATGCAGGTTCTACGCCAGAGCTCACGCCAATATCATCGTCTGAGTCGGAATCCGAGTCTGATATGAAAAAGTCATGATGAACCTTGGGAAGATGGGTGATAATTCTCGATTTATATAACGGTGTTTTGTCCACCTTCTCATCCACATAGTCACGTGTCAACGAATATTGAATACGATTGTTGAAAAGTTTTGTTTCTGGATTCTTTTGTTTTGTTGATGATTCGGTTGCACTGGTGATACCGGGGTTGCTAGGTGAAGTGTCTTTGGTTGCCGTTGACGATTGTACTTTGTTGTCTGCTGTATCATCTTTCTCGCTTGCTTTGCTCTTTTTCTTTTTATCCTTCTTATCTTTCTTCTTATCTTTCTTATGCTCTCTATCCTTCTTGTGTTTCTTATGTGTTTTGTCCTTCTTATGTTTGTGCTCTTTATGCTTCTTTTTGCTCGTCAATGAGGGTGATTCAACATGATCGTGTTTGCGTTTTTTGCTGCTTTTTGTTGTGTTGGTTGTGGTATCAATATTATCTGTGATAGTTGTCTCTGATTCCTGTTTGCGTGCCATGATCGATGAGTGTAGTGAAACGTGGGGGGTGGGGGTAATGGTGAGGAAGAAGTACACTCCTCACACCCAGATTCCAGCACCCAATAAAAACGCACTTTGGATTGACATTTTGAAATGTATTCTCTCAAACATAACATTGGATCACAAACTTGATGAAATATCGCAAAGTGAGCTTTTTTTTTTTAATGAGATTAGATGGTAGAATTACAACACAGGTTTCAATATTTTTTCCACTTCTTCCCAATCATCCGTTGGCACACGAGTGATCTGCTTCTGAAAGTGTTCTTCAATGGCTCGCATATGATGCCAGCTTGTACGATCATGCACAAAGTTGATGCTGACACCTGTACGACCGAAACGACCTGTTCTTCCCACACGATGCAAATATGTTTCTGGATCAGGGTTGTGCTTGATATCCAATGGCATGTCATAATTGACAACAAGGCTGACTTGCATAATATCAATACCACGAGAGATCACATTGGTTGTGATAAGGACCTTGGATTCACCACGTCGAAAATGATCCATCACTTGATCACGCTCCTCAGGAGACATCATACCATGCAAAGAAAGTACAGCGTGTCCTTGTTCTGACATTCTTCTGGCGATCTCATCTGCATTATCACGACGCTTATTAAAGACGAAATTAGTTATTGGGATCATACGTATTAAGAATAAAACAAATACTTACTCGACAAAAGATGATACTTTGGCTAACGGTCAAGAGATCGTACAAGTTGCATAACACTTCATATTTGTGCTCTTCATCTCTGCAATCCATATAAAACTGCTTGATGGAATCGACACTCAATTCCTCCCTGCGAAGTGAAATCTCGTATGCGTCAGGTGCAAAGCGTGGAGCGAATCGTCGAACGTTGTCAGGAAAAGTAGCAGAAAACAAGACAATTTGGGGTTGGTTTTGAAGCATTCTAAAGAAAAATGAACCATATCAATGAACTTGTTCCATTACGTATCAGTTATAAGTTACCCTTTAATGCGAATGCTTTGATCTCCTAATCCATCCTGATCAAGCATGTTATCCGCTTCATCGAGCACAAAGACTTTAATGCTGCTGGTATTCAACTGACGTCTACGAATCGAGTCCATCACGGATCCTGGTGTTCCAACAATGATGTGTTCATTGATTTCTCTTCCTCTGTGACTACCGCCCTTGACGACGAGACATGTTGTAATGCTGGTATATTTTCCCATTTCATTAATGACGTTCACGGTTTGATTGGCAAGTTCACGTGAAGGCGAAAGGATGATGGCCTAGTATAAAGTGTGAATGGTGGTATCGTTGTCATCGATGATATATAATCAATCATACTTGTGGTTTGTATAGTTGCTGATCAATACGATTAAGAATGTTCAAAGAGAAAGCAGCAGTTTTGCCTTATTCACTTGATTAGATCTATCCAGGTACACCCCCTTCCTTTTGCTCGATGTACCTGTTCCACTCTGGGATTGACCAATCATGTTTTGAGGTCTATGGTAGATATTTTATATGAGGATATGTGGAAAGCATCATGATTGTATATCATCACTTACGGATCTTGTAAAAGCAATGGAAGTGCAGTTTCTTGGATCTTTGAAGGTTTGGAGAAGCCCATCCCATAAAGACCATGGAGGAGTTCCTGTTTACTATTTTTGAATTTGTCAATCAATCAGCATCATCAATCGATTCAACATGCTTACAGGCCGAGTTCTTCAAATGATTTCACCGAATCCAGCGGTGATGATCTTTGATGCACACCTCCAACAACGACATTGACAGGAAAGCTACTATCCAACAATCCACGTCCATTTTCTATAGCGAATAACCACGTTAAACGAAAAAGCATGTATAGAAATATTGTTTAATATACCTGATGTAAGGTCGGCCAAACGAACAGTAGGAGCTAGAGAAATGTTAGTGGAACAAAGGAGAAAATAAAAACACACGTTAAATCTAGTCCATACTTTGGTTGCCAGGCCACTGTGGATTATCTATTGCTTCGAATAAGCTTATTTCACTCTACGACATGTACTCTAGCATATATCGTACCATTGGGTGTTGTCAAATCACTGAGACGAAGCGTGACGCTGTCCGATTGATCTAGTACCATAAAAATAATTCTCAATGACCGTAACAGTGAATGTTGACGAGAAATATATCTCAGCTGCAAGTTGGCGTTGAGGATCGTTGATCGTCTAGAGTGTGCTTAAAGTGGTACGTACTCATGGTGTAAAGCGTTTTGACACTGATAATGGAACGAAGCGAGAAAGCGAAGCAACCGGGAACCAAATTGAATCTAAAATCACGTGACTCTGACAGTATGGTATCACAGTGTTGCCATGGGAATCTCCTGTTTCCAAGGCATTTATATTGTTCCATTACGCCTTAGTTCAGATCGCTTTTTTAGCGAATAAACACATTTGGTTATATTATGATATTATGTCCAATGCCACTTTATAATCTCTCTTGGATGGGTTGCTATAGCAGTTTCAGCATACGAAACCGTGAGACGGCTTTAGGGTTGGTTCCACCAATAAGAATAGGTCTTGTTTCCTGGGAGGTGCAGCTGACTCCAGTTCCAGGATGTGCTATAGTCCGCAACTCTTTCTTTACGCTCTTTCCCATAAAACCACGACTCCCAATGCCTGACGATCCTTCCGGTTCTAAGAGACAACGTGTCAGCAAAGCATGGTGAGTTATAGACTCTTCCCAATGAATATGCACAGCTTCTGATCGTCTTTTAGCGAACAATGCAGACGGAAAAAAGTGAAATGTGACGGGGCGTTACCTCTGTGTGGTAATTGTGTCGCATTACAGATACAATGCACTTATAAGGAATCGACTCGAAAGGTAATGAGAATTGGATATAGTTTAGTGGGGAAGGGTACTAAAATGATAGAATAGCGTGGACCACCCAAAGGATATATTGAAGCTATTGAAGGACGATTACATAGATTGGAAGCACTCTTGGGCAGTATAGTGCAAGAGGGAGACCCAAGATTTCAAGCTGTTATGAACGAATTGAATGCACCCTTAGAAACGGCATATGGTGAACTTGTACGACCTCGTCCCATGCAACGGGCAATGATTGCTGGTTTTGAGGAGCCAGCTGATATGCGCAACGTGGAAGAGATGCATCGACACCACAATGATCCTGGAAAGATGACAACGGTTGATTCTGTTAATGACAACATGTGCAACGTATCCATTGATGAAAGTGGTCAATTGCGATATTATGGAAGATCATCTGGATTCTATATGCTTCAAGGCAGCAAGAACTTTCACAACGGTTCATTCCAATTTAGTTCGGGTGGGCAAGAAGCTGCTGCTGGTGGAATTAGAGTGGATCCATTCGAGATGCCTCCTGAAGATCTTTCCAATCATCTACTTGACTTGTATTTCAAGTATTTCTATCCACTTATACCGTTGCTACACAAAAAAAAGTTTATGCGTTCACTCAATGACAAGAGTAATCCACCATCGCCTTTACTATTGAATGCAATATATGCAGTCGCATCACGTGTATCATCCGATTCTCGTGTACGTACAGATCCTGATCAACCAGATACAGCAGGCGAAGTCTTTTTCGAACGTGCTCGTTTACTCCTCGACTTGGAATTCAACAACTTTCGTATATCTACGGTGCAATCTCTACTATTGATGAGTAGTCATCAAAATGGTGCATTAAAACCTACTCGAGGATGGATTTATAGTGGCATGGTAAATGAAATGAAACGCTTCTTACATTCAAGTTTACTGAGATCCAATTAGGCATTCCGCATGGCACAAAATCTGGGATTGCACAGGAATTGTGACACATGGAATCTATCTGAAGAAGAGAAGCAGGAACGTAAGAGAACATTCTTTTGCTGGTAAGTTTTGAATCATGCAATATGTTTATGTCATTCACCCACCTTCTTGATAGTTTCGTCATTGATAGACTTACATGTGCTATGCATGGTCGCTCACCCATGATTGATGAACGTGATTACGACACACCTTATCCAACTGAAAATGATCAAGATGATGTCGGTCGAACACCACGCATTATGGAGAACTTTACTCAATTGATTCGACTTTGTGAGATTCTTGGAGATATATTGCGTGACTTGTACATGGTCAAAGGAAGAAAACAACTCTCAGTGATGGCTACTCCAGATAGTGTCATTTCTACACTGGATCGAGCACTTAACCAATGGATGGCCAAATTACCACCTTCACTACGTTATCGTCCTCCCAATACTCGACTGGCAGAAACTGCACCAGCGCCGGCGTTGGAGACTTGTCAGTTACACATGCTTTTCTATACAACATTGATATTATTGCATCGACCATTCATTCCAGGTTCAACACAAAACATTGCACCATCAGTTTATCCTTCAGCATCCATTTGTACATTTGCTGCCAACAAGATCCTTGATATTGCAGAATCATTACTCGCTGAAGGACGTCTCACTAGTGTCAACAATTATACTCTCTATTTTATGTTTACGGCCGGTGTCATTTTCATCTACAATGCACAATCCACAGATAGCATGTTTGCATTTGAAGCCAAGATTAGCATAAACAAGTTGATGCGAGCTATGGACGAGATGGAAAAAACGTGGATTACTTCAGCTCGACACTGCAACATCCTTGGTGAACTTGCTGGTCTTCGTGAAATCAATCTCAGTGGCATTGATGATAGCTATAGCAGGAAAGCTTCCGAATCAAAGTTACAAGTGGCTCCCGCTTCTATTGCAGTGCCTAATTCACCCATAATGGAATCTGAACCACATATACACCAAGGCATGGATGAGAAATATAGCAACTATTACTCTGCTCTTGATGGTCAAT
The DNA here is from genome assembly GCA_025094155.1 of Lichtheimia hyalospora FSU 10163. Lineage (NCBI taxonomy): Eukaryota > Fungi > Mucoromycota > Mucoromycetes > Mucorales > Lichtheimiaceae > Lichtheimia > Lichtheimia hyalospora. Next base: position 137,608 of record PTRB01000063.1, read on the forward strand.
CACCTCCACGTCCTGTTGAATCACCTCCTCGTAGTTTTAACCCCCAAACAACGGAACCACAACAACCATTACAAATACCTTTATCGGCTCAACAACCACCGCCACCACAACAGCAGCAAGATCAGCAACAACCAGGTGCTTATGATCCCCTCGGTACTGCATTTTGGGGTATTCCAACTTCATTTGATTTAGAGGAATGGAATATTTATTTGCAACAACAACAAACATCAAACAACACTGCCATGAATGGTCAAGAAAAACAGCAATATTGGTAGACTTTGTAAATATATTATGTTTGTAAACAATGTTCTGATTTGTAAATCATGTCTTGAGCTGAGATTATTGAATTCAATGTTGTGCATCCATTTCATTACAATGCAAAAATCCATGGTCTAATAGATTGAACAACAACAACAACCCTTATCATCAGGACACCCCTTTAAAGAGTATGACAAGTGACAAATGACCTGCATGCTAAGCTTGTTGCTGCACGATGCAAGCATACCCCTTATCCCCGTCAGGAACATCCGTTCACGTTGTTGAAGCACGTTGTGTTGTCTATTTCAACCAACTTGCTCCATGTATATAGAGAGCTATGCTGGAACCCCTTCCACAAACAAAACGTGGTTATAGCTATGATCTTGCCACTTCATCTCTCAATCTCAATACATATCATTCTGATTGATCATTAATAAATGATGTTGCAACTTACAGAATGAGTTATAAACTTAGAAACTAAAGAGCTGTAGCATTATAATACCACATATGAAACATCCTTCTCTCATGATATTGCCTATGCGCATAATAAGAACAAAGTTTCTAATAGGAGATTCACCACATCATAGAAAGGAAATGCAACGCTCGAATGGGTTTGTGCGTGTAGGTCCTTGATGCCACGAATTGAGGAGAACAAAAGGAGAAGGGTGAAAATCAACATCGCCTGGTGAATATAATCACTAGAGGCGTCGTGAAATCACAAAAACAATAAGACTGCGTACCATATCACTTCTCCATGCACATGAATAACACGTTTCTGCCACGGATGATTGATTTGGTTAAAAGAGATATTCTCTTGCTGAATTGGAATAATAAGGGACACGCTGTTTAGCAGGGAGTGCTCAATCAAGGATATTGAGGAGACTAAAGGGAGTTCACGCGCTCTTGTTTCTAACGATAATCTTATAATGCTAAGCAACGTGAGAGTGAAATCACGATATATAAAAAGCTTAGAACCAAATCTTCATTTACGTATTTTTCAAACACCATGACACACGTTCTCGATCCATACAGCCTGGTGAATACTTTTATAGATAATAATTCTATTCACTTGGTCTCTGTTATCGGCACTGGTGCGTACGGTGTTGTATATCTTGGAGTGCATGTTCCTAGCAGTCGACGATATGCGATAAAACTGATCACAAGACGCACTTCAACCGATAACGAAATTCAATTACATAACCGTGTATCTGGACACTCTGGTATTCTGAAATTGGAAAAGGTGGTTCACGAAGAGAGAGAAAATCGGATCTATCTCGTACTTGAGTATGCTCCTGGAGGGGATCTCTTCAAAGCCATCAAAACACGACAACAAGGCATCATAGGCAATGATGAAGCCATACGATATATATTTCTTCAACTCATCGATGCCGTACAATATTGTCATGAGCAAGGTGTTGCTCATCGTGATCTCAAGCCTGAAAATATTCTTGTATTTCCACACTTGCGTGTCAAACTCGCTGATTTTGGTCTGGCTACAACCCAACTTGTATCCGCTGGATTTGGTTGTGGATCGTCCTTTTATTTTTCACCCGAGTGCCAGGGCCATACCATCAATAAAGGATATAGCACGAGACAAAACGATGTCTGGAGCTTGGGTGTCATCTTGGTGAATATGACGACTGGTCGTAATCCTTGGCGTCAGGCATCCTTTCTAGATCCTACTTTCAAGCGATATATGGGAAAACCACACCCATCGTTTTTTATGGCAACTCTACCCCGCATCTCGGCAGATTTCGCTATGCTTTTATCACGCATCTTTTGCCTTGATCCATCGAGACGTATCTCACTTCCAGAGTTACGTATTCGAATCAAGGATATGTTATTTTTTAAAGGTAGTCGTGCTGCACTTCCTTGGAGTGCAAAGCTTAATCAAGCATCACAAAGACAATCTTTCTCTCATCCTGTTCATGCGACCAACAAGCCATGCCACAAAAAAGTAACAACATCGACATCATCCAGCTTCAAGGGTCTTCCACTCAGTCAATCATTAATATACAGCTTGTGTGATTATGTCGATGGCTGGAGCGATCATGAGGATTATAATACAACTACAAGAGCATGCAACCATCGCCACTCACGTCCTATGATGGGAGAAAATATATTACAATCCTCACCGCCTTCTTCAAGTTCGGCTTGCTCCTCTAACTCTTCAGTTGAATACAATCCACCTACCCTCCAAGTTTATCCGATGGACACACACAAAATAGACATGCTGATTGCTTCTCAGAATATCTTCACCACCATGTAGTTTACTAGTAGATGTTATTTTTGGCCTTAGACTGTGGTTTATATATATTGTATTTCCTCCCAAATTGATAGAATGAGTAGTATTATGCGTTGGCGCATCAATTCATATGTTTAACCTGCATACGATTATCGATGAGCTGAAAAGCGGTGTTTGTGAATCATTAATGGAATTGTTAAGAAAAGCAATGAGGATACGTTATCAACAAGATCCGAAAGATCTATTATGGTCGCATGGATGAGCCATCCCTCGAATGGTGCTATCATATGCCAATGGTCTTGTATAGACCACCAAACTTGAACATACCACATGCATCCTATCACATAAAATGTTGACTCTATTCCAAATCCACATGAAAAAGTCCTTTCATGCACATGGGTGAATTGACAAATTTCACTGTTATTGTATAACAAAAAGGTATCGTTCTATTTTCTGACTTTGTTATCTAGTTGGTATTGTCTAATAAAGATGCTTGACAACAGCCCAAGAATCGAAACACCAACGCAGAATAAGAAGGCATCCTTGATAGCTGCCTGATATGCTTCAAGTACAGTTTCCAATGCATCAGCGGGTAATAAATCGCGAATCTCAGTCATGGATTTACGAGCAATATCGATAATCTACATAATAGCCAACCGTGCTTTGATTAGAAATCATGATCATGCACAGTTAATGATTCACAAGTACCTTTTCTGCATCAGCCCCTGTAATCTTTTTCACAAGGATGTCTTTGACCACTCCTTGAAATATAGCGGATGTTCCCGAAATACCAATAACACCACCTGTGGAACGGAAGAGATATGACATTGATGTGATCGTTGCCATTTCTATCATACATGGGTAATCAATCAACAAATGTATCCTTTCTAGCAATGACTGACATTCGCACTTACCATGCTGTTGAACGCATGAAAGCATCGCCACCAAAGCAGCTGTGATAATGCAACCTGAAGAGAAACCATCAAGCAGAAGCGTAGGAATAATGAAGAAAAACGAGCTGTCAGGTCTCCATAAGGAATAACATATCATGGCAATACAGGCAATAAACGATGATGTGATCAAGAATCGTCTATATTCACCAGTGTGGGACATGTAGAAGCCTGCTGTTAATGATCCGGCAGACATGGCAGCTACCTTTGGTAGAAAGAATAAGCCGGCTTCCGAAGGAGAGTACCCCAAGAGACCCTATATGTTCAATGATGTTAAGCACGCCACATCGTATCACTCTTTGTCCAATGTTATGGATCGTTACCTGGAAGAACAAAGGAGTGGTATAAGTCATGCCAAAGCTACCCATGACACCGAAAAAATTGACCAGCGAGCATGAAAATGGTGTGCGACTTGAAATGATGTGCCAAGGCATCAGTGGGTTGGATGCCACCTTGGCTTCTACCACACAAAACACAATAGTCATCACCAGAAAGGCGATCAAGCAGCCTACTACAACGGGATCTGACCATGGAAGAGAGTTGCCTCCGAGTGAGGTGGCAACCATAAAGCATACCACGGCAGTGACGATAGTGCATGCACCAAGATAATCGATATTTTTACAGCGTTCCCACGTTGAAAGATCATCATCTTGTTCCTCGAGATTGTAATTTGTCAGCAGACATGTTGCAACGTATAAAGAAATCAATAGTAGAGGCAAGTTGATATAAAAGCAGTATCGCCATCCCACTGTGTCAGTAATAAATCCTCCCAATGGTGCACCAGTAATTGACCCAAGCTATCACTGTGTGTTAGCATGATGCGAGAAGAATACATGCCTTTCCTTTCACTTACACCATAAGCAATGTTTGCATAACCTTGATATTTCCCGCGTTCTCGGAGTGGGACCATGTCACTGGTAATCACCGAGCTCATCTTAATTTTTCTTTGTCAGTCAGTGAATTTCTTCGTTTTGGGCCGATAATAACTTACAGTGTTTAATCCACCTCCTCCAATGCCTGCAATACCACGCGCGATGACCAATGACCATAAGCTATTTGCAGCACCACATAAAAATGAACCAATAAAGAATATAATCGCGGCGAACAACAATGCAGACTTGCGACCAAAAGCGTCCGAGATTCGGCCATCTGATGTGAGAGAATTTTAAACACTTTGTACCACCTCATCATTTGATCCAGAAAAGGACACTTACATAAAGGCTGAAGTGCAGTATAACTTAGCATATACGATGTAGCTACCCATATGATTTCGTTGGATCTGATAAAAATGTATTGAATTAAATCAGGCACGGGATTCCATTACATGCATCAGTTTACCTCTTGAACTCCGTGCCGATCTGTGGGTAAATGGTAGCTACAATGCTTGCATCCAATGATGATAAGAAAACGCCCGTCCATAAACTATAAGCATTTATCCATTATGAATAAGCTATGATGATATATTCTTCATGTTTGTTGTTTATATACCCAGTTAATATTACAAACAAGTGAGCACCCTTGAGTCGACGAGCCACTAGAGCTTCTCCTTTGACTTGGCTGCCCGCTTCAGTTGAGGAATCAGAGGATGAAGTGACACTGATATGATCGGAATCGTCAGCATGGTATGTGTGTTTATGTGATGAAGCATCATTGTTCAATAGAGGCGTGGTTTCAGAATGTGAAGTGGATGATTCCACCATTGTTTATATTATCGCAGTTTACAATGATTTGGGGGAGGAAGGAGAAAAGAGAAAAAGGGAGCACAAGAGCGATCTCAGATTTGTGTTAGGTTGATACAAGTCACAAAGCCTATTCGAATTTGAATTCCACTGCATTGCGCCCGAGCTCTTCACGAGCCAAAGACACAGCATCCGGTCGGATATTGGCGCAGTTGTTGATCACCAGTCTTTGTATCATATGCTTATAATGCAGTAATTGGCGAATACCTAACCCAGTAACATTGGGACAATTAGATATATCTATCCTGCGCAGGAATTGTTGTTCAGCCAGCGCTTGTAACACCGCATTAGTCACCGATGGCATGGATTGCATGTGCACCGTTTCAAGAACTGCCGTATTCCTTATCAAATCACATAATTGAGTATCCGAGAATGCCGCTGTGGATTGAATGTAAAGTTCTCGTAAATGCATCATAGGAAATGATATCAATCGATTTGCTGCATTAGTCGACCAGGTGTAACATCCACGAATGTCGATAATCTCCAAAGTAGTATGATTCATCTCGATAGCAGCGATCAGTGAACTCTCTGAAACTTCGCTATGGCTTGGAAATGCAAGTTGTCGTAATCCTTTTGATAGCTTGCTTTCATCATCAATCCTCCAATATTCTGTGCGCTTTGCAATAGAGAATTCGACGAGATTTGGACAATTCTTCAACGCCAGCGTTAAGATGTCGCGATGTTTCGAGGGAAAGAGTGATAAGCAAGTCAATTGTGGACAATGACGTATCATCTGTTGTTGTATTTCATTGGAAGGACCTGACAGGCTCAAATGCGTGAGATCAAGTTGTTTCTCGAGTTGAATTTCTTCTGATGGATGTTCGTCGTGGTAAATAAGTTGTGTAATTCCAGGGCACAATTTGAACACATGTTCAATGATAACACTGAGTGATAAGCCTGTATCAACCAGCTTTAGCGATCGTAACTCCTTGCCCATCAATCGTAAGAAACGCAGAAATAGTGTTATGGGGATCTCACAATCCACGATTTCTGTAAAAGAGACCAAATTAACTTTATAACATAGGAAACAAGTTGATAGCTTACCTAGGTTTTGGATATAATGACAATCACGATCGATACTCAATTGTAATATTGTATTCATTCTTGATTTCTTTTGACCTGTCATGCAGAGTTGTCGTACATATCGGCCAGTTGTGTAACTCATATATTGTTTGATGGCATAAACTGACATGGCTGACGTTAAATGGAGATTGCACCACATGCCAGACCAAGACTTGAGGAAATGACGCCACGATTGGCATACACCCATACATTGGATACGTCGATCAAACGATACTTGAGCAAAGATAGTATGAAGAATGTCATATGGGAGTATCTTTGTGAAATCATTCTCTTTGTTTCGTTGCTTCATTGATGCCTTTGCACGTTGCTGCATTGTCTCCAACATGGCATATCGAGCATCACTCTTATTCACATGCTTTAGAGCACGTTCGTACACTGCAATCGCTTTGGAAAACCGTTCCTGAATCACGAGCACTTTGCCAGCACGAAGATATCCTTTTGATTGACCTGGACCCATTTTTATCATAGTCATGGCGTCCTCTAACGCTTTGGCATATTGACCAAGTTTCTCATATGCTGCTGCACGGCAGTCATACAATGTAATATTCTGGTTGCACTCGATCGCTGAATTAAATTCAGTAATGGCTTCCTCATAAAGTGCATCAGCAAAGCATGTCTTGCCGCGTTCGAATGCTGGTTTCCATAGCGATGATTGTGTTTTCGTACGCTTCACTGATTGGTCGTTGTTCTGATTCTTGGACACGGATCGTTTGAGCATGTCGCGAACAAGAGGAGTTTGCTTTGTCGTTGGTCGCGCGGTACGCTTCAGTTTAACTTTTGGGATCACGTGACAAGAGCGATACAGGCTGTCATAGCAACATTTTCACAGTGGAGTCACTGGTCATCCATTGATGCGTCATATTGTTTTAATACGTATCCCCGTTTCCATTTACATCATAATAATTCTAATAGTATATCTCTATAATAAAGATCATGATCTACTACAACAACGATTTGAATGGGGACACAAGTGTGCATTGGATTGGGCGGGGTCCGAAGCATTAACGAGTTGGCTCTTTACAATACACGACCATGGCAGATCTCGATGGGAATGAAGCACTGCTACACTTGCTTGATGAAACATGGGAAGAAAAGCAACGCAGCACTGTACACAATTCCAAATGGACACGAGATTACCTTACGCGGTTGACATCATTGTCTCTAGATGAGCTGTTGCATGAGCCTTCCGATTTGCGAGTTGAACGAGAAAGCTTACAAAAAGACGCGCAACAACTAGCTTTTTACGACTATCCTGCATTTATCCATGCGAATACGTGTCGACATCAAGTTTCTTCAACACTTGACGAGTTACAGAGTCATTTGGATGGATTTGTTACAAGCGTACCTGGGCTGCAAGAAGCATGTCAATCATTTAGTGATAGTGCTGGCGAGATTGTCAAGGAACGAAGCAAGATTACGCGAGTGATTGAACAACAAAATGTGCTTGTGGATTTATTGGAGATACCTCAACTGATGGAGACATGTGTATGGAACGGATATTACTCAGAAGCTATGGATCTTGCCTCTCATGTTCGATTACTGCTTGTACGCTATCCTTTACCCATTGTTCAAAGCATTCAACGGCAAGTGCAAGCATCGGTTGACTTGATGCTATTACAACTTGTTTCCCATTTACAAAGACCCATCAAGCTAGCAGCAGCCATGAATGTCATGGGTCATTTACGTCGTATGGATGCATTTGATTCGGAGATCGAGCTAAGGATGGTCTTTTTGAGGTGTCGTCACGATTATTTGACTCAACGTTTGGAACGCATTAAGCGCGGAAAATCATCCAACGAACATGAAGAAGCATTTGAATACGTTAAGCGATACATTGATGTGATGCGGGAGCAAATGTTTGAGATCGCCACCCAATACATGTCGATCTTTTCACAACAAGAACAGCAAAGCATCTTGATCCTATCCGATTATATGATTCATTTATTGAACACCATCCACTCTCTACTCACTACCGAGCTACCAAAGATTACTGATACTTCTGCACTGGCTTCTTTACTCACTCAATTACAATACTGTGGCATGTCACTCGGTCGCGTTGGTATTGACTTTCGACATCTCTATGTACACGCCTTTGAAGATACTGTGCGCCCACTTATTCTGAAAACAATCGATAAAGCAACTGAAGAACTTGTTACAATCATCACCACCAATGAAGCTCCTCCTAATACATGGATGTTGACGAACCGCTATACAACATATCAGCATCAACAGCAAATAAAAGAGAACGAACACAGCAATAGTCACCCACATCAACCCCCAATGCTTCTCGTAGATTATCCACCATTAGCCGTATTTACCAATGCAATCTTGTCAGCATTCAATTCATTACGACTCCTTCCAGCCATAAGTCTCCTTCAACCAGTATCTAGCCACTTGGATGCTTGCTTTTTGGAGATTGGAAGTGCACTGAAACAATATGTGGACAACATTGAATCCACAATGCCAGATGAGTTGACATCGGTGCGTTCATTTGTATCGGCATATGTGCGTTGTTGCGTACCATTCCTCCGTGATTGTCTCTTTAGCGGCATCTATTCTGATATCCAGCATGAAGGTGACATCAATGATAAAGATCTCGAAGCATTATTCGATTTGAAAGCCGACGAGCAAGTTGGATCATCTCTAGAAAATGATACTACAGCAGAGCAGAATGTTGATAACAGTGCAAGTGTTCACGAAACGGCACAAGAGGAGGGCAACCAAACCGTTGATGCACCAATATCAGTTGATTCACATAGCAACGACCCTAGCCTGGAAGATGATGCGTTGACAAGTAAAAGTGACAAAGACCATAGCAAGCAACCAAGCAAGGAGGAAGATGAGAAAACAGCTGTGATAGAACAAGTTGGAAAAGACAATTTGTCTCAAGCAGAATCTGATACAAGTAATTCGCTGCTAGAACTAGATGAATCTCAACCAAAGATAGAGAATGAAAATGAGAAAACTAGCAACGATGAGAGCTCAACCATCGACAATTCACCTAGTCAGAAACCACGTGGCAAAAAAGCAAAAGGGAAATCCAAAGGTTCAAGACGGCGGAAAGAAGCTAATTAACATTCTCTACATTAATAAACCAATCCTGATTATTGGGTATTCGCACTTGTATTCACATACGTAGTCGTTACATATTTATTAATCAAGGTGTAAATATTTCATATATAAATTACTTTCTTTCATCAATTTCATATTCTTGTACCTTCTCGTTCTTCCCCTTATCATGATATGCATCAGATTCTGCGCCATTGCGACCGATAGCATCTTCTTCAAAGTCGACATCGTCGTTCTTGTGATGACAAATATAAAATAAGATAGAGCATATACCCATAGCAGCAGAAATGCCGGTATACATCCATTTTAGCTTGGGATCCTCTGCGACAGAAACAAGAGCAAAGGCTAAAATAGCACCAAAGCAGTTTGTTAAGAGGAACAGGGACATGACGAGAGATTTCATCATTTCTGGAGCTTTTTTGTAAGCGTATTCAAGGCCTGTGATAGATGCGAATACTTCACCGATACCGACAAGTACGTAAGCTGGAATGACAAGGGCTGCCGATACAAAGTTTTTGCCATTCTCTGAAGGGTATTCATAATAAGGCGGGCTATTGTACACTATCGTTTGCACAATTGCTGAGTACTACAACGCACAAATTTGCATGGTAAGATATGTGGAATATATGTGTTACATCACCAAAACTTACAGCCATAGCCAATGCTGCAAAAAAGAATCCAATAGCGATGCGTCGAATGGGCTTCATATGCACGCCTATTCTTCGCATAAGCGGATAGAAGACTCTGTCCATGATTGGAATAACAATGATCAACGTGAGCGGATTGATGTTCTGCATAATGTCATTTGCTATATCAAAATAAAATGTAAGCATATTGTGTTACTCATGTTTGATGGTCATTAGTGTGCAACACTTACGGACATTGCCGGTCAACATGGTCTAGTTAAGGGAATCCAGATGCCAGAGTCAATCACATGATACAATATCTGAGAAGATGAAATGACTTACCGCTGTCATGGAAACGAGGTTATTGGTCATTTGGGAATAGCATAACCAGAAAATTGGGAACCAGCAAAAAACGACACATGCCTAGAAAAGCACTTGTTAAAATATAGTTGCCTACCGGCAACATGAAAACTATAATAGGGATTCACGTCGTACCTTGAACGTACGCCGTAATTCATCAACGAAGGTATCATCCCACGTGATCTTGGCTGCCATATCGGGATTGATTTTTTGCATATTGGATGGTTTGGCGTTTTCGAGACCATGTCGAATACCGATAGAGACAACTTTTCCTACTTCGACAAAAATACTTCCACGTGGATTTGCCTGCTTGTAGAACTTCTTTCCAGCCACAAGAACAATGATACCAAGGATAAAAACACATGTTGGCAGTAGATATGCATAAAGGAAACCTTGTTGCTTTTCCAAAAACGTTGTTGCAATAGCGGATAATCCACCGACGTTGATACCTTTTGTGCCACATAAGCAAGAACTCTAATTTAACTCTTCCCGCGCCGCCGCCGCCGCCGCCGCGAATCCTCACACTTACCAAAGTAAAATCCATTGAACAGCTTTTGATACGTTGCTTGAGGTGTAACAATCACCCTTTCAGTTTCTTCTTGCTTCTTTCCGAACCAGTTAGTTTTTTGCTGTGTTCGTACAAATGGCTTTTGGACTGTATATTGCTCTGCCACTAAAGGTGATACATTGGCTTTGATACCACCTGTGCCTAGACCGACAATGATCAAAGCAACAACAAATGCAGGAAAAGCAGCACCGTTCTCAATCGCAGCAGGCACCGAAGAAGCAGTCAAGATAACCAAACCAACCATATATACACCGGCAAACACTAGAATGGTATTGTATTTGCCAAGGTACTGATCTGCGATGATACCACCAATTACCTATCATTCGATAAAGGCATGTATGTCAGCATAAAAGGTAATGAATGGTTCTATGACAGAATTCGGTCTCTTACAGGAGTGATGTAGCACCAGAATCTAGTCATACGTGGTATTATGTTAGTACGACATCCATGAATGAATGACCAAAACAACCCCAACTCACTGGAAAAAAGTAGTGAGCGCCGTAGCCACTTGTTGTCCTTTGCCCAATGCACCAGGGATATCAGCAGGAACTACGTAGGTTTTTGCATTTAGTCCAGAATGCTTCTTGAAATATAAAAATTACACACATGATTCAGGATTGGGATGTTGAATGTAATTTTGGAAAGGACCGCTCAAGCCATAGTATGTAAAACGCTCGCAAAATTCAATCAAAATAACAAGAAATCCTGATTTTGGGATGGCATCCGCAACCTCGCGTAGTTCCTTCCAGTCTTGATCTGTAGGTACTGGATACAATTGCCCATCTTCACCCTGGACATGCCCAGCGAGTTGTTCTTCGATAACTTCACTCACTGCCACAGGTTCTTGCTTTTTCGATGATTCAATGTCTGACATGAAGTTGAAGGAACTGCTCCGAGACATGCTTGCAGATCAGGGTGGATTATATGTGGTTCGACCCTCATTGTTCAACCTGAATCCAAGTGCTCCATTCCCACAGTTTCAGACGTTTGCGATCTAGAAATGGCACATTTTGACTGTTCAGTGTATGATAGAATTATAAGAATCTCCACAATGAAGCACAAGACAAAAGTGGAAGAGAAAAGAAACCCGACAATGGTGAGCAAAATGGTTTCTATGGGTTTCGTAGAGCCATCATTGCAAATCAATTATGCTCACTCTATCGCGAAACAGTAGGAAACCATTGTACCAATATATCGATATGACCATCAATTTTGATCACTTTACATTACCTTGGAAAAACCGTAGAATTACTATAAACTGTGTTTTTACCTTGTTGGTATGTATGTGCTTGGGAAACACTGTGAGAATGTCGAGAATTTCTGTGATTCAAGAGAAGTTAGTACTCGGATAACGCTGGGTGAAATCTCAGTCCAACACATCAAGTTGTACAGATCACAACTCCCGTACCTTATTTTCCACGATCATAAGCTTCTAGCAAGGTGCAATGAGTGTTAGAGCAGCTGTTCTTTCCTTATTCGATATTTTTCGATCGATCTCTTTAGAAGACGCGGGTGTAATATTCTTGATCTCACGTGAGATCTCCCAATTGCAAGGAAGTGTGACCAGCGACACTGGCCATTTTAGTTTTAGTAGCTGCAGTATCGCAACTGGGGTATTATGATGTGCCATCATTCTGGATGGTCCATAGCAACTGGTTGACACCCGTCACCAATGGAGGTTATTTTACTGTGGTATATCTGGTCTCCAAGACCAAAAAAAAAGCATTGTGGTGGCATCATTTCCAGAAGCTATCTTTGTCTGGAATTCGGTTCCCACCGACCGCTGCTTAAGCATCTATGTACATGCTATACAATATCAAAAGTTGACTAACAAATACTGTGCTAATACCAACTGGAAGAAATGTATGGCTATAGACAAGGTCGCTTTCATCCACCACTCCAATATTGACATTTAATGTATCATATTTTTATACGCGATACGGACTAACATAAACAATAACTTCTATTCTAGGTGGTACACTCGAATGGGCCGAACTTGTTCGGTCTGATAAAAGGACACAAGAAGCATCCCAAGCCCACAGTGGCCGACCCATCCATAAGAGTGTATAACGTCAACAACTCCTCCT
>PTRB01000064.1:0-26259 GCA_025094155.1 Lichtheimia hyalospora FSU 10163
GCCTTGGACACCAAAGAGTCGGTCAAAGTCGACTTGCCGTGATCGACGTGAGCAATGACGGACATGTTACGGACATTGGTAACTTTGTCCTATAGAATGAATATAAGTAAAACTGCTACTGTGCTTATCATGTTGCAATGAAAACTTACCATCAAACCACGGATCTCCTCAACAGTAAAGTTCTAGACAATGAATCATGACAATGAGTCGCCTGTGTATATGGTTTTAGAACAAGAGATTTCGACACTTACCACTATTCATGACAAGCAATAAACAAAAGCAGCCAATGTGGGAAAGAGAATAGAGTTTGTTAGAATCATTCCCACACACATTCATCCAAAGAACCCGTGATCCATCCATCAACAAAGGATGCAATCAATAAAGTCCCTTTGATGTATTGGACATATTCACTTACCCATTTTGACTTGATTGAGATGCGAAGGGAGTGAAGGAAGGAACTTCTTGGTTGGCGCCGTAACTCCCTCCTCTTGCTCAATCGTGCGGACAACGAAAAAATCCGATCGGCCCCTTCGTTAAGCCCCTACATGTTGTACGAGCAGCGCCAAATCATGTCGATTTACGCCGAGGTGCCTTACTGTACAGCACAGTAGCACATATCACCATCATTGCTCCCATCATAAAAAACCATGATGGTTCAAAATCTAGGAAATAAAAGCTAATGGCACTTGATAAAATAATCGAGACACTTGTTGCAAATGCTTTCGAAATGTTATCTATCATCATCATAAACAAATAAGTGTTATCCATCTATGCACGTGTCCTCCTTTTTCTGCACCCACCTGCATATTTCACCACCATCGAGACCACAAGACCACCCAAGGCTTGGTTTAAGATAACAAGCCATGTAAGCCAATCATAGCCAACAAAAAATCCCTGCTCCATAATGCGTGTGCCATCATATGTCGCCATTGCCATGACTGAAAACATCAATGCAAATATACCGAGTTGTAAATTGCGTATCCACATGGATGTGGTGGTTCTTTTTAAAAGGCGTTCAAAGTAGCATCCTGCAAATCCTGAAGAGACACAACTTGCAAGCACAGCCACCAGTCCCAATAATGGATTTTCACTTGTAGATGTTTCCAGTGTTCTTTGTTCCACTTGTAGCTGAACAAGTGTTACTCCAACCATCAGTAGCACGAGGGCAATCCATTGGGTAGTATCAATGGTACGGCCAAGAAGCACAATCGAGAATATAGCCGTGGACAAGGTCTTGAGTTGATAAGTCACTTGAAAAGCTGCTGCTTCCAAATTGCTCAACGCCACATACAACCAATTATTTTGCAGTGCATACAATCCTGCTGGTACAGCCATCTTTAATGCTTCCTTGCTCAACACATTGTACCGTATTGCATGTCTGAAACGCAATGGTTGCTCCATCCATAATGCTATCAAGCATACAATCATCTTGATTATTTCCGCCATCACAACAGCTGTGGATGCAATATACATTGGCTTATCATCATCATCCTTCTTGGCAGTACGCGAATAGCGCAGCATGAGCACTAGTGCGGTATTTTGTGCAACCAAGATGCCAAGTGCTAATTGTTTACGGGTGACACCGTGCATCATTCTTTGCTCTGTATTCAACTCGATATCAAATCACAAACTCTCATGTTCTTTCTGATTATCATGGAAACTACCTGTCGCGATGGTTGTAGTGGTGTTACGTATACTAGTTGGCAACAATCGCTCTTTGCTACGAAACATTAGAAAAAGACATGTATCATGGATATTTAAATTTCTGCTGCACAAGAATAAATTCATCTTTGTTTATATTGAACACAACAAAGTACATAAAACATGGTACTATTCTAGCAACGTTTAAAGATCCTGAACAAGGCACTTAAGCTTGTCAATGGTTTGACGTAACCAGCTTCTGCATTGGCTACATTCTCGGGTGCCACGAATTGGGATGTCTTGAAACTTGGGAATACGAGATGTTGTACTTGCCATCGGTACTTTTCATGTTCTTGTCGATATTGTCGTTTCTCGGTCTCGGAAGATGCTGGTGGTTCCAATGGTGGTTCAGCACTGTAAAAGATGGCAAGTTCACGTGCAACACCATCAAAGCACTTTTCTTCATTCACCCAATCCACCTGAAAAGATATAAAAAAAATGAGCATCGACTATTTGTACATGAGCTTTTTTTTTACCTCTGTTCCCAACCGCAATAAAAAGAGTGGTAACTTGTCCATGGTTGGAATATACCCTTTGAGCAGCATGGGTAGCTCAATCAGATAGCCGTCGGATGCGATCTTGACACCAAAGTGATCGTACAGCAAATCAGCACGTGACACTAGCATGTTTGTAATTTCCTAAGTTGTTCAACAATTAGCATACATTCATTGTAGACAACAATGATCCACATACCCCAGCCACATGATCCTTGGATCCCAAATCAGGTGGTAATGTTCCTTTATGTTCCTCAGTGTCCAATGCAATCATGATACAATCAAAGATCACCAGGGGTATGGTAAGCTTGAGTCGACCAAAGTTGCTAAATTCAGCGAGCACCACTTGATAAAACAATTCTTCACTATACAACCATGTTCATTGTTATGAAGGATTTCTCTCTTTCCTTTCCCCCCTTATGAATACCTGAACACTGCATAATTAATCAGATAAAGATCGCGCATATGTTGAATGAGTGCAAGGGTATCATCGATACAGCCAACAAATGTATGATTGCTCAATACAGTTGTTAAAGCTAGATATAAATCTTGTCAGTCGTGTCGATCAACGACAATATGTTTGAAAGAAAACCTACTATTGTGCTTTGAACGGCTCACTGCTGCCCTTAATTTGTCAATGCTTTTGATCCTCACAGTAATCCTTGGTCTCTTGGTTGCACGCGTTTCAGTTGATCTATCAAGAGATGTAAGGAATGGCTCTTGCTTTATATTGATTGATAACATACGATTCTTGAACAATGTCCATAGGTACAGGATGACTGCTGCTACTTGATTCGGCTGTGTTATCTTCTCTTGGGGTGGAAATAATCGGTTGTCGCTGCACAAATGTATCCAATGTCTTTGCTCTGCTGTCAGTTCGCACCATGTTGTAAGCTGCAACTTTTTTGCCCTTGTCAGAGCCTAATAATAACATGTAATGAGTGAAAGAAGAGTAACAAGAAGAATAACATACCGGGAGAACTCTTTTCAGGAACTGGAGGTGCTCCAGGAAGTGCAGACTATACGATAAAAGATTGTTAGCTTTCTGTTTTAGCACAAAGACATAAAACTTACTTGGGTATAGAATGTGCGTGAATAATTTGCATTTTCAAGTCGCTCTTGCATTGTTTTTGTGATGGCATCCACTATTCTTTCTTCGTTTAGCAATGTCACCTATAATAGACATTCAAGTCAGTCAATGAAATCATTTGACAGTATGAGTAGACAATCACCTCTCGCTTGGTTGGATGAATATTAACATCCACATTTTTCGGATCCACTTCCAGGCTCAAGTATACAAATGGATGAGTGCCCTTGGGTAGCAGCAGTGTGTAGACATCATCAACTGCCTTCTTCAAATGTTGGCTTTCCACTGAGCGATCTATGTGTGGTAGGTAAGTATCCTTGAATTCAAAGTGACACCCAATTCACTTACTATTGATGAACAATAAGAATCGCATCCGTTTCTCGCTATAATCCGCACTTGTGATGAGACCAGTCATTTTGCAACCCAATAATGGATAATCCTGCTTCACTGGCAACAATTCATTCGCTACTGTTGACCCATATATCAGTCGAATAGTGTCTTTGGGATTGTTTGTAGTGCTAGTTTGGATATCTGCAGTTGTAGCATCACGCTAGACCAGGAAGGGAAGTCAATAACAGTATAAAGAACCCATCTTGCATAAACAAACACATACCTTCTTGCACGTGAATCCTACTGACGAGTTATGGATGGCATATCTCCCGACAACATCCAAGATACGATTATATTCGTCACTGGGTGATCTGAAAGACCTGAGTCGTGTAGGCATATCATAAAAGAGATCTTCGGCCTAATATTCATCCATTATCAACATCCAAATTA
Source organism: Lichtheimia hyalospora FSU 10163 (assembly GCA_025094155.1). Lineage (NCBI taxonomy): Eukaryota > Fungi > Mucoromycota > Mucoromycetes > Mucorales > Lichtheimiaceae > Lichtheimia > Lichtheimia hyalospora. Next base: position 4,063 of record PTRB01000064.1, read on the forward strand.
TAAGAAATGTTATTCGTTGCTTACCATGATCTGTGTACCATCATTGCCAGCACAAGGCCTTGGTTCACCATTCATTTCACCATCAGTATATGTTGCTCTACACGAATGAATAAGAATCCATTGTTCTCCGAAGATAATAAATATGCGGACACTTACTTGAACGCGGCTTGAGAATCACGCGTCTTGGTCGTGATAGTGACATGAGCTACATGGGATATACTCGCTAATGCTTCACCACGAAATCCATAGGTGCCAATTTGTTGTAAATCGTCATATGTTCTTAACTTGCTTGTCGTATGGCGCCTGCAAACAATGGGTAGATCTTCTCGCTAAGATAATTGACAAGCTGTCAATACACTTTCACATTCATGCATTCCCTATGCAAAGACTTACTCGAATCCCATGACCATTATCTTGTATTTGTAATAGCTTTATACCACCATCTTTTGCAAGGATACTAATATTCGTCGCACCAGCGTCGAGCGAGTTCTCGATCAGTTCCTTGAGAGCACCAGCCGGTCGTGGTACGATCTGTTGTTATTGCAATGAGTGATAAAGTCATTGATCTGCTTTTGAAAGCATAGACTTGCCTCACCAGCTGCAATGCGATTTATGACTTGTGTATCGAGGGGTCGAATCTGGGGTATGTCCATCATATTGGGTTGTATGCAAGTGATGCGATAGAGAGCGGTCTTTGACCAAAAGAAGAAAGGGGCTGCTGCTGCTGCTGCTACTGCTGCTTTGACGAGTATTATTTCTTAAAACCACTCCACACACAGCGTAAACACACACACGGACCTATATACCACACACATGCCTCCATTGAGAAAGGAACTTCAAATCAAAGATTGTACACTGCGACAATGGCCGAGTGACCGTACCATATTGGACCAAGTCAAGGGATTCGTCGAAAGAGCTGGCAATGTGTACAATTCCCCACAACTTGTGAGTGTGGAATTCTTGCACTGTCGCATGAAGCAGGAGAATCCTTCGCGTTGTTATGCGTCACGTATCAAGCAACACAAGACTTTAAAGCGGTTCCTGGAAACGCAATATATGTGGGGATGTTTAGGTGATGATCTCACAAAGTCACTTGACTGGGGATACGAGATATTTGAATCAAGCATGGAATATATCAAGGATCCTCGTTATGCAAAAGGCATCTTACCCCATCTCAATATGATAAGAAAAGGATCGCCCAATGGAGCACTCTTAGTATCCTATCCAAATATCTATAGCCATCACTTTATTCCAAGTATTCGTCACAAGTTCTGGACTGGTACACAAAAAGCTGCATCATCACCAGCAGATCGTCTTCATGCAGTTTATCATTCTAATTGTGCTCGTCCATCTCCTTCACAACCACCACCACCACCACCACCACCACAACAACAACAACAACCATTATATCTTCCAACCATCACTCCAGTTACTGCCGTTGTCAATGGCAACTCAATACCATCCCATACCCCATCACCCTCATCATCTAATGCACCTCGTGCTATTCATATATCTGTATCACGGGCATCAAAGATTTCCAACGATATCGAGAATCATTTCAAGGTAAGCATATATGGATCAATCATGGATAATCTAATTCATCTTATGTATCACAGTCATCAATACCCGATGAACAAGTGGCAGCGAAACGTGAGAGACTTGTTACAAAGATTACCAACATGCTTCGAAACGAGTACCCAGGACTGAATCTACGAGTTGAAATGTTTGGGTGGGTTGACTAGTAGTATTGAAGGATGGATACCCTTTATTGACTTACGGTATCTAGTTCGTCAGCCAATGGACTTGATTTCAAACACTCTGACCTGGATTTATGCATCATTGTTCCTCAACAACAACTTCAAGTGGACAAGAGATACAACATTGGGCGACTATCCAAACTTGCTGGTTCCTATTACAACATGCGATTCCTCAGAAAGAAGCTTAATCAAATTGGAATGAAAAATGTTCAAGCTGTACCGAATGCATCGGTTCCTATTTGCAAGTTTGAAGATCCTCGATTGAATATCAAGTGTGATATCAATACAGCCAATGATATGGGTGTGGAAAACTCAAAGTTCCTTCGTACCTATGCACACTTTGATCCCAGAGTTCGTCCTTTCCTATATGCTCTCAAACATTTCACCAAACGTCGTCATATCAACAACGGTAAGCTGATCATCTTTACTCTTCTTTTTATATATATCAACTCATCTATTGATAGCTGCCGAGGGAACACTTAGTAGTTACACATATGTCCTGATGGCTCTCTTTTATTTGATGCAATGCGATCCACCCGTCATTCCAAATTTGCAAAAGCTTGATACGACAGGTCATCAATGTCACATTACCACTTGTCGCTCGTATCAAGGAAAGAAGAAACTCACGGTTCATAAGAAGGAAGTTGTCCAGTTCGATGTATCTTATCACACGTGTGTCACCGCTGTAAATTCACAAGCTGAAATGCAACAAACGATTGGCAAAGCAACAGGGTGGTTTGTGAAGAACAAGCAATCCGTGGGAGATCTTTTAGTGGGATTCTTTGTGTATTACGATGATTTCGATTTCAAGACAAAGGCTATATCACTATTTGAAGGAAAACCGATACAACGTCGACCTGCTTGGAATAAGCATGAAATTGTGGTGCAGGATCCATTCATCAGGGATCGTAATGTTGCGTAAGTTGACTTGAGAGAATGGGTATCCAACCTTGTTTATTAACATATATATCATTAGGGCATCATGTACTGACTCTGGTTTTATGACTGTATTGGAGGAGTTCTTCCGTGCCTTATTGATGTTCACTGGAGATGGCAACATATTCGACCCATCTGCTGATGGTAATTCATTCGCTGAAGTTTGTGCCAAACAAGACAAGGATCGTCACCGAAACCCTTCTAAATTATCAATCAAACAAAGAATCGATGCACTAGCAGCAGAAGCAGAAGCAGCAGCACTTATCAATGAAGATTACGATGATGACGATGGCGTTGCAGAACAAGCGTACGAAAGAGAGATGTTGTCGGAATTTATTAATCAAGTGATGGAATGTATGACACCCTTTCCTTTCTACAATGGCAGATATTGAAATGCTTATCAATATCTTTTAGATGAAGTCAGCGCTGTAATGTCAAGAAACATGTACAATCGGCATCCTAACATGCCTCGAATGGGGTACCCAGCATCTTTCACGCTCGCTGGTCTAACTCCTCATGAAATCCTGAGTATTGAAAGTGCCTTGGACCCTTTTGGAGGTGTTGTGAATGTTGAAGAAGTTTACACAAAGCAGGGCGAGAGGGAAATACGCGTGCTTGTCGATTTGGATGAAGATGAAACACCTGAAGAAATCGAATTTGAAATGATGGTACTGGAAAGAGTCGGCAGACCCCAAGTGAAGAAAGGAAAATACGTAGCTAGATACGAACCTATCGATTATTTGTTTTAAGCTACAATGACAAATATATCTTTTTGAACACGCTTTAGCTTTGGCTTTCTATAATGGATGGGACTGTAGGAATAGTCACGTGACAAAATCATCTCACGCACCCCTTCTGAAACTTGCGCATTGTCCTCTCCTACGTTTCTATTTCTGCCATGCCTGACGTTAACTTGAATGATGAAGTCAAGAAGCGTCACATTGTAAAGCAAGTACGTTTTATTTATACAAAGCACCCATTGTACTTTTCATTGCTCATTGGGTTGTTTTTAGATAAAAGTGTTTGATCCTGACACTGTGAATTGGGAATGTCCTTTTTGTGCACCACCTGCTCTAAAGTTCCAGTTGCCACCCAAAGACGACCCAACACAGAGAGAACAAGCCAAGTTGATTATATCCAGTCATTTACAACAGCATCGACAAGCCTTGATACAAGCTCTTCAAGAACGATCCAAGGTACGTTTCTTATGGATAATGTGTCAATTATGAAACCGGATCATTGAATTTCATTGTTAGGATAATATCAATGCTGGAGAAGATAGAACAAAGGCGTCATTGTTATGGATCGATTCAACCATCCCTGACTATGCTACATTTTACGACTCTTAATTCCAATGGATCAATTTTATTCAAGTGTACTGCACCACCCATATCATAGAAAGAACATTGTACAAATCATATCACCTACGAGTATAAGAAACATATACCAATGAAAAAAGCATAATTGAAAAAAGAGACAAGGGGCATAGTCAATGATGGAATTGCTTAGGGTTGTTGTTGTCTACGAGGAACAGATTGAATCAATTCTTGAATGTGTGCTTCCAGACGCTCAATGCGTGCTTCCAATTGCCTGATTTGAAATGTGGCATCGTCCACTGCCAGTAATAATTCTTGCTCATAATCCGATTGAGTGGCAGTAGTAGTTCTTGATGTCATGAACGAAGTTACAGCAACAGTGGATGGTATCAAGAAATCCGTAATAGCGGCATGTTGCATTGATGTTGGCGAGGAAGTGGAGGATGTCGAGGTGGAGGATGTTGCTGATTCTGATTCACGTTGCTGTTGTTGTTGTTGTGATTCAGCTGTTGAAGGTGATGAAAGCACAGCCAAATAGGAACTGCGTATCGAAGTCAATGCAATGCAAATACTGTTCCAATGACCATTGAGCGATTGAAGCTCGTTTTCATATCGTTGTAATATTTGTTGTCGAGATCGTGACGGTATATCTCTTCCAGGTAAATGCTCGGGTGTTGATTCCGATGCATTGGCAAATGGTGGATCATAGCGAGCCTGATGTCGCATAAGCTGCACCAACTGCATATCGTTTTGTTGTTGGTTAAAGTTGACCAAAGATCTTAATATGTAATCTTGTTGTGCTGCTGGTTCCTGGTGATGAAGATGGGCGTCGCTTTCAATTGCATCATGTTGGTGTCCTTCATCACTGATTGAACTTGTAGGTAGTTCATCCATACTGGATAGTCCGTAAAAGACGTGAGTTATACGTAGTATTGAATCAATGTCTGTAGTAATACTTTGTTATCAATAAGAAAGAAGGGCTTGGATGCAGCATTGAAGAGCAAGCCGAGAAATAATTGACATTTTATACGCTCACAATAATTATTATCACAGGAACCCCAGAGTGTCTTTGATGTCCCCCTCGAAAACCATTTATAGATCCTGCTCGAAAAAGATCTGCAAGGTAACTGGTACCCTGAAGGAGCTTTTGACAGTTACTATAAACCATCGTAGGTTCATCTCGAATTTTCGCGTCTTGGTGACTTTCCTACTGGCGTGTTGTACTAGACTGTATGATGTGATGAACAACAACTACATTATTGCATGCATGCGCAGCTTTTCATAGGAAGTCATCCTCCCAAAGAGTAAATATATGATACCCCATTGGGATATTAATGAGATGAGCAAAGTGGTGAAAAGCAAATGACTGACTCCTTGACAGTAGCTTCATCAATTTATTGGCAGATTTAATGTACGTAGTAGGTCGATGGTATGGCTGAGGATAATGGGATCAAGATGAATGCAAGACCTAGTACCGGAGGATCAATACTTGTGGAAAGTGTGTGATGGATATGGGAAAGGGATGTACAAGAATAAGAAATTATATCCTCGTGAGCTTGCATCCAAGTATACGGGTTGTCGACAATTGCTAAAAATGCATGGAAACCGTCCTTGCATGAATGTGATGCTTATCTGTATTTGGGCTTTGCAGTGGTGTAATTGTTCCACTGATTTGTATTGATGCAAAAAATAGAATACATATAAACACTGCTGATCATCGCAGGTTCGTAGTATGGCGTGTTTCATCCACTTGGTTTCCCCGCACAATTCATTTCATTTCTGTTACCCTATGTATGCAACTGTCATCAGTTTATTTTTCAATCCCTTTACCACCTGCTGCTGTTGCTGCTAGTGAATACTTCCATTTGTAACGTTGATCCGATCTTTATTGAGCACACGTTATTAAAGCACCAGTGGTCGATTCATTTACCAGTCGACTATTGTATACAAGGGATGATTCGTGCATGTGGTTCTTATTCTTTGGACTAGTGGCAACAAGTGGTATCCAATCGCTGAATCAATTGCAGGGAAAAAGGGGTAACCATTTAAGCAACGCAAGTTATTAGTACAGCATCATTGTCTGTTTTCCTGGTGAATGCTGTATATTTGTGATAGCCATTGAATCGACCAAGACTTGAAGGTGATTCTTCAATTGAACCCTTTTTACGCATCAAACGAGCTTTTACCGGAGATGCTATCGGAATGACGAGCTGCAGATCCAAAAGCTCAACCAGGAGTTCCCCTCACCGTCACTGCATATTCCCTTACATTGATGCATTAAGCCCAATTACCGAATGAACGATGTTTTGGAATATTGCTATAGTTACATGTCATCATGAGCTCTTTTAAATAGTGAATCTGAAGCATCGATTTGTTTCACACATTTATTTTACTCTTCCGATCCGACGTGTGAAAAACAACCGGAACATTCGGGATCGCCGGCCGCTAAAGCTGCTTACGTTGATTCATGTGAAGCCAACGTGAGATTGATCAAGTTTATTGAGAAGCAAACGAGAGAAGTTATTGAATGAAGTTTTTCTTTACTTTATAATTTTGCATCACATTGTCTGCAAAAAACCTATCTATTGCATTATGAATACCTACCATCAAAGGGTGTCTGTGTGCTTTGGCTTATCTCATTTCTGTTGTTGTCATCTTTATCGGGAAAAGCGGTCTGCGGGCAGTAAAATGGGCACGAAAACACCCGCGTTTTTCCCAACTCTTTCGTGAGTCTCCCAGTAGTCTCAGGGGTACGCGATATCAGCTTCAAAGATTGGTTGGGAAGCAAGAGTAGGTATGCTATCGTGGGAAAAAATAAAAGTCAAATAAAGCGAAAAGGATAGTAATGATCATAGTTTTAAAGTGGGGTAGGGGAATGGATAATGTGAGTATGAGGGTGTGTATTCCCCTTTGGAAGAGTATGAGTGGGTGACAAAGAAGAAAGCGTGCGATTCAGGGTTGTTCAGCATGTCGGCCATGCTCGGCACATGTGATGATGAAAAATTTTGCTGCTTTTTTCCCACATTTTCCCGTTGGACAAAGTCAGTAACGACATCATCTCTTTCATTCACATTACATAAAGGTATTCTCCTGCCACTTTAGTAGTTGCTTTTTTTCCCTTCTCATTGCTTTCCCATTTTATACTCTAGTTCACTCCATCATGTTTAAATCCTTCCGTGCTGCATCTGCTCTTGCCACTCGTGCCTCCATGGTAAATACTCAAATAGCCCAATGACTCAGCACTTGAATACTTAAAATGTCCAATGCGCATCTTTAGGCCGCTCGTGCACCTACTCAACAACAAAAGCGTTTCCTCAACATTCACGAATACATGTCTGTCGACCTTATGCGCAAGTATGGTATCAATGCACCTCGCGGTCAAGTCGCCAAGACTCCTGAAGAAGCCTATGAAATTGCTAAGCGTCTTGGTAATGTCCGCTTACGTGATGATTTATTCAATAAGCAGGTGCTGACAATGGGTTAATGCATAAAGGTTCCGATGACTTGGTGATCAAGGCTCAAGTTCTTGCTGGTGGTCGTGGCAAGGGTACCTTTAGCAATGGTTACAAGGGTGGTGTCAAGACCTTTTCCACGTGAGTATGATATGCAAGGATATATGGATCGATAAGCTAATCAATGAATATGATAGTCCTGAAGAAGCAAAGTCCCTTGCTGATAAGATGCTCGGTCAAAAGTTGATCACCAAGCAAACTGGTGCTGAAGGCAAACCTTGTAATGCTGTTTACATTTGTGAACGCAAGTATGCTCGTAACGAATACTACTTTGCCATCTTGATGGATCGTAAGGCTGCTGGTCCTGTTGTTGTTGCTTCTTCCGAAGGTGGTGTCGATATTGAAACTGTAGCCAAGGAGAACCCTGATGCTATTGTCACCATGCCTGTTGATATCAAGACTGGTCTCACCAAGGAACAAGCTACCGAGCTCGCTACTCGCGTTGGTTTCAGCCCTGTTGCTATTGATAGTGCTGCCGATACATTTATGAACTTGTACAAGTTGTTTATCGAAAAAGATGCCACTCAAGTGGAAATCAACCCACTTTCAGAAGCTTCCGATCATCAAGGTAAATGCGTGCATGTGTGTGGATTACGTGTTCAAGGGATGGATTACTGACAGATCATTTTTAGTCTTGTGTATGGATGCCAAGCTCAACTTTGATGACAATGCCGACTTTAGACAAAAGGATGTTTTCGACCTTCGTGATTTCTCCCAAGAAGATTCCCGTGAAACTGCTGCTGCAAAGTATCACCTCAACTACATTGGTTTGGATGGTCAAATTGGCTGCTTGGGTAAGTGATGAAAGGAATCATATGAAAAATGATAAAGTGTTAATCTGGTATGTGTATTCATTTTAGTCAACGGTGCCGGTCTTGCTATGGCAACCATGGACATTATCCAATTGCACGGTGGTAAGCCTGCCAACTTTTTGGACGTTGGTGGTGCCGCTACCCCTGAAGCTGTCAAGGCTGCTTTCGAGATCATCACTTCTGATCCCCAAGTCACCTCTGCTTTCGTCAACATCTTTGGTGGTATCATGCGTTGTGACATTATTGCACAAGGTATCATTGCTGCTGCCAAGGACCTTGACTTGAAGATTCCTCTTGTTGTCCGATTGCAAGGTACCAAGGTTGAGGAAGCCAAGAAGTTGGTAAGTAAAACATTACTGGAGGACATGAACACTTGTGCTCATTATGATAATGTGTTAGATTGCCGAATCTGGTCTCAAGATTTTCGCCAACGATGACTTGGATATTGCTGCTCAAAAGGTTGTCAAATTCTCAGATATTGTCAAGACCGCCCGTGATGCCGATATTCCTATCACCTTCAACTAAACAACAAATTGCATTTCGCCCTTCCGTACCATCACACAACTTCCACTCCTCGTTCACTAATCAATTTCACCCTCCAAACTTCACGTCACAAACCCACATCCATTTTTCTTGCATCGATACAACTGTTTTTTCACGAATAGAGATGTAAAATTGTACATGATAATGTGAGCATGTCTCTACAACCTACCTGATAGTTGTGATTGCTGATATCACTGTTGTTGCTGCTGCTTATACTGGTTATACCTATATTATTTAAAGGGATGAAAGATAGCTTGACAATGACGAGTCTCCCTTTGTTATGGAAATATGCTCATGCATACAATGAGCATTTGCAGATATAGAGAATACTGTGAAAACAAATAAATGCCATTGTACGATGATGGATATTCTCACCTACTCTATTATGGTTATGCCAATTATTGGTTTATGCATGAACAATCAATCACACCTAGACCACCCAATTGATCATGCAACATCCCGTTTATCTTTCTTTATGAGCACAGATACTCTCACGCCCACAGTCCGCATATAAAGGAATATGTTGTCGCGCAATATCTTACTCCCACACATCCCTTTCCTCTACTATAACTCTTTGGTTGCTTACTCAAGTTCTGGTGTGTATCAGGGTTTGTATTAATCCTGTGAATGAAAGCTGTCCTGTGGATTGATTGTGCTCATCTCTAGGTTGTCGTTGTTATCCTATCCCCTCATTTATCATTGTGGACAATACACATTGTGATACAATTTGATTCTTGGAATCAGGTAAAAAGCTATTATCATATACGTTTGTTGGATCATACTCATCGCATGCCTAATTCCTTTCTTTCGACGTAAGCTCTGACGGTGATATATCTGAAGAAATTTGGATCAGCAACAACATAGTGCATTTGATAAGGTGCGCTTAACCAGATGGTCGGTGTGCAAGTATCAGAGTCACCCTACCAATGTTTCGACATCCGATGGTGGTATATAGATACCACTACCACCACAGATCCCATGGGTGGATATGACAGCTTCCTCATTTGCCTATGCAGCCATATCCTTCAGTAACTATTTGGTGTCAGAGGATGGAAAAGTATACAACGTCATAAGCAACAATACTTTGGAATGGCATCTGCAACACAATAAAACACTGATGGTGCATATCAGAAGAGATTCTTCAACTGAACTCACGGCACTTCAAGTCAAACTAAGTAGCACCATATCTGTGGATTTCCTTGTCCTCTATAGCTACATGGGGTAACCCTCCAGCCGTACTATTCCAGATTATACATCGTGTCAAGGATCCACGTAACTGTGCCTATTCTAATCTGGAGTTGAATCACGATCAAGGTACGCTTTATAACTTTGGCATATTCTTCAATGTCTAATATCGGGAGCATTCAGATTTTTCATGGGCAACACTTGACACCATATCGAAGCGTTATCCATCCAAATTTTCAAGGCAATACAGCATTGCGGATCCACCCAACTTCCAATGTCAGCAAAGTCCACACAAACGGAATTCCTATGTGGAAGCTGCCATGGAAATCCAATCAAGATGCAGACAATAGTTTTTTCGTGTGACATGGAAAAGACGAAAACCATACTCTGGCACCGTTACACGATATCATGGCATACACATACTTCGATGGCTATGGACCCAGAGCACCATTATATTTATCATTTTGATGGGAACAAGCGGAACAACACACTGAACAATCTTAACCACTGTAAGAGTGTCTCTGAGTACTGCCTTGCATACATCAATCGGCTGAAAATAACACATTCGGGACGAGAGTTCGAGCTCGTAAGGGATTGTTGGCCACCTTTGACTTTTTCATACTATATTGCTTCTGATTGTAGCGAGGTGCTCAGTCTTCATTCTTTACGTCAACGCGTACCAGTTCCAACCGACAAGGATATCATGGTGTTCATTTGACTCCAGATGCAGAAACTGCAAAAGAAAGAGATGCACCATCAAAAATTATTCCTTTGATCCGTATTATATAGAATTCGTTCATGAAACAACCCATACCAGATAATATGGTTATCGATCATGGTGACAATAACAAAAGCAACAATGCGATTACAAACTTACAAGCCGTTACACTTGCTGAAAACCGTTCTCGTGCATTAAACGACCCCATCCAAATCGCATGACGAGAATGGGAAGTGCTAGAAGGACTCAGAGGGAAATTGAAGCTTCCACCACCAGCTGATAGCAGCACAATATGGAAACCAGTGGGAGTCATTCCTACTATGTCACTGAAGCAATACGAAAAATTTGACAACTATTATGTCCCAAGCCTTGGTCAATGTCATCTCACTATCTCTTTCAAGAATGGCTATCATATTGGGTTTAAACAAGGCAATAACAGTGGATAACATCCAAACAATTACCAAGGGGTATATCGAAACCCATGAAGGTGAGCAATTGAATGCAACCTACTATGATCAAAAAGTCAAGATATCCTTCAATTCCAGGACGATATTGCAGATTCAGTAGTTGTCGATGATCTAGTAGATTCAATAGTTGGTGATGATCCAGAGTAACCAATTTCCTATTCTCAAATGTACCCCTTCCTCCATTGCCAAAAAATCGCACTTGCTTATCAATGTAATCAATGTATCAGATTAAATGTTGTTGTCACGCTTGCAGAACTATGTTCTTGTGTTCTTTATCTTCTTCTAAGGAGATCTCAGATCAAACACCCATCGGAGAAAGTTGCAGACTGATGCCATCGTCTGATGAGAGGATAAAGCATGGTTGTTTGACGGTTATTGGATATTATTATGAAGCCATTATTGTAACATGTATAATGCGATACATAGTATGAAGGGTGTTGCTCTTGTACGAAAAGATTGGAAGGGATATATGGTTTATCTGCTTTTGGAGAAAGGATACAGCCAGCAACAGCCATGTTATGCAGCTAAATCTCTTGCTACTGCTATACGGTTCCCTTCCAAACACGGAGCTTCCATATTCCCATAGGCAATTGTTTATATAGATCTTTTGACATCAAAACGAGATTTATTGTAATATAAAAAGCTGGCAGCTGCTATGTAATGTAATAATAGCACGCGATATAAGGGTAATGGAGCATATGAGCCTGCGAAATGTAGTGATGATACCAAATAGAATTTACAGTAGTGCTTTATTGATCTCTGCATTTATTTAGTTATGGGGATTTTCCCATGCCTTTTTGTAATGCACACTTCATAGTTACAACAATAATGATGCCTTTGTACGATTCTTGTATCAAGGTGAGAATATGAACGGCAGTGGTTAACATGTTGCATAAATGGATGATGATTATTTTTAAAGGAGTTGTTGTTTCTTTGTACAGAGCATTCAATAATGGAAGTCGATCAAGTATCTTTGACAACAATGAATTCATACAGCGGCTCACACATCGGTTGTACAAATTCTGAGTAAAGCGGCATATCAATACCCACATTGTGCACAGACCAGGTTTTGCCACAGTAAGATTTAAGTATAGCTTATTTATGAGCACTATTCACAATTGGAATACTGAGCTTTTAAGTTACTTTATTGATAGATATATTCACAACAGCAACTATAGCAAACGGGGTGTCGTCACGGTGTTCACACTAAGAAGAAAGGTGATAGGAAACACAAAAAGAGCACCCACCTCTTCCCGTTTCTCCACTTGTGTTTCACAAAGCAAGGTAAGAACAACTCCATTTACAAACTACAATGCGTTAACTCGTGTCAATACCTTCAATGCACAACGCCAATGGGATGAAAAGGTCACATGATCCGAGGTCAATGGGCGATGCTTCTTTCAGGTCTCATGCAACAAGTACGCGTGATCTACCCATCACTCGGGCTTCATTTCAATACAGCAGGTACGTTCGATCGTTGCACTTGTTTTATTCTTCAAATCGGGCACATTGTGACACTAGTGCTCTTTTAGATTGCTGTCGTCTTGTTTATACAAGAACTAAGGTTGACATGTGTTCTTTGTCCTCGTTGTTCACAAGGATGGGTACCAACACGCCTTTAGGTTGCTACACAATGGGTATGTTGACAACGAATTCAAATGGCTTGTTTGTTCTTTATCTCACATTATGTTTATTGTAGACTATGCATATTGGATAATGGATACTCATGGCAGAAACAAGGCATTGATCTCAACCAAGGACATTGTACATTGTCTCATGGTATGTATAGTTTAGAACCCACAAAGCAAGCACTGTTCATTAACGAATCATACAATGAAGCAGCAGCAGCAGAAGGTCCATGGCATGGAGATCGAGTTGGTTCAGGCAGAGAACGCAGTTGAGCAATCTGGGAAAGGTAAAGTGTTCAGTGTATGGTTCCTGCATACATGTGTGCTCATACAAGTGATATTAGGATCAAGATGGCATTGGCTCGGTTATACTATTATTGGCTGCACGTCAAGGATGTCATTGTATCAATCTGTATTGCCTAAAGGGAGACGCAACGTTACCTAGTGCTTTAGCACCCAGTGCTTTAATACCAAATGCGATCAAGTTGCGAGGCTTAATTTATTAAGTCATTCAAAAATGCAACCTCTGTAGCGTTTGAACACGCGGATCCACGGTATATGGAACCGAGGCTGACTGGTGAGGGACTCATGTATTTGGGTCACCTGTAATCTGGTAAATCGGGACCATGCTAGTAGGCGATTGGATGGGTACATTTGGCATTCCTCCCTACCATTTGTTATTTCACAGGTGATACAAGCATTGTTTCAATGGATTCAATGGCATATAATGGTATGTAGCTCTTAGTTCTCTTGTGATCATGGGGATTCAAGTATCATTCTAATGCCTTTATATTGTGTTCTTTAGATGAAACAATGCAAGCAACGCGTGTTATTGTCACGGCATGTTCATTCACTCCACTATCAGCAAAGATAAGCATCACTCAAGTGATATATATGGAACCATGTTTACTGATCACCATGTATCTTTCTCTAGATGGATGATCATGCAACAATCAGTAACTTGTCTTTGGTGGCACCAAGTGTATCCTGTGAGACTTATGATGGCGGGCATTGTCCAAGCTACTGTGAAAACAACTGCCAGCACTGGGCATTGGATTGATTTCTCTGTAAGAAGGAAGCGATTTGGTGATATCAAGTTTTTCAAAGATTAATGGCCATGATTGTCAACAACATTTCATTGCTCTGGATAGCAGCTATCAGCAACTCGTGTCTTGTATCGGTGTATCATCACAGCAACTCGTGCCGTCATTGGAGCCATTGCGATCTTCCTTGTGAATACCAATCTTCAAGCAACCTTGCGGATTCCCTGGATGGTTTCTCGACAAGCCAATATCTTTGTGTGTACTCTTTGGTCAAGGCCTGGATTATTTGTACCTACGCTATTTGTGATGCATGATGTGTCTCTGACGCCAACCAAAAAGGTCGCTTGATGGCAGCAACTACTGATATGGTGAATACTTTATTTGCTATGGGTAGAATGGGATGGTGCTTTGCTCTATGGTGAAGGGCAGCATGATTTATGTGCGACAGTGTGGTCTGCCCTATCTAGGCCCTATCATTTGCATATGAGAATTACTGCCTTAGCCATTGGAAGTGAGTCTGTCATCGGTGTCCTTAGATAGATTGGGAATCATGTATTGCAAGTAGTGGGAGGTAGTAGAAGTAGTTGTTGACATTATGCACTCTTATGGATGGGTCGGCCACTGTGGGCTTGGGATGCTTCTTGTGTCCTTTTATCAGACCGAACAAGTACGGCCCATTCGAGTGTAGCAGTTAGAATAGTTCTCTTTAAATCTTCATCCTTGATAACATATAAAAGCATGTCACGTTAAAATACAGGATATATCAAAGTTTAATACCATACAATCAAGAAAGAACTATGTATCATCTCAAGCTATAATTCTTGATATGCAGGGATCGACAACATGGTCCATGCACCTTAACATAGAGTGATACAACTCATCCACATAATCATCCATTTGTGCCACGTATCGATCATATCATCATGCCTAACCTGCTCTTCCACCGATGCAACAACGCCAGCCACAACTACTTTTAAGCACAAAAAATAACGCATTCAAGATATTATGACAAATATTCACTTAGTTGGGTAACAACTGGGGTTCTCTTCATCACGTATCTTCGATCGTGTGATTTGTCATATTGATTATCCCCATATGCTGCATGCCTGTAAGTTACGTAGACAAACTTCCATTCCTTAGAAGATACAGTATGCTTTGCTGTGATGTGATTTCGGTACCGGATACCAGTGTACTTATACGCTGATATCGCCCAATTGCAGGCATGCTTTCTAGCGGTATCTCTTTCGGATTCCTGGGTTCATCCTAGTCGTGGTATATGCACTTGATCAAGACCATATGTCATTGTTGTACCAACCCCCCTTCTTCTGCATTTAACTTGAGTGATCAACAAGCCATAGTCGATGTATGTAATACATATATCTTAGCTATGATGGATATAATGACATAGTTCTCTCGACACAATGCAATTACTTTACCAACGTTTCAGCGTGGTAGTGCAACTGTGTGCATGTGTGAGTGTGGAGAAGGGTATGTGGAAGAGATGTGAATTTGCTGGGACCTGAATCAAGTCGGCATTTTATGTGAAGCTACATTAATATCTGCACTTTTTCTCTTTCACATCTTTTGCGACAATATTTCGCTCAATGATACACTCCAAAATTTCTTGTTACGATCCATTGACAGTGTACATGCAACCGTTGCCATTAATACCGAAGCATGTTGGTGATCTATAAGTGATATTGTGTTGTAATCCACCCATTTTATAAATAGAATAACTTTGATATATGATACTGATCAAGAGAGAGATGATTAACAATGATGATCATTGAGTAAAGGCGTACTGAGATCACGAGACCAGTGGGGTAGGATGCGACACGTCCCACATGATTTGATTGGTTCACATCATCTTCATCCAATTTAAGCTTTGCGGGAAAAGAAGTGTATATGTGTGTGTGCGTTTGTTCTTTCCAACTCTCAAGGTTATGGCTCAACGGTTTACTGGTACACTTTTATCGCTGGCAGCGTTCACTTGCTACTCGGTTATGGCTCAAGATGGTATTTATCAGTGCGTGCGTAATGGTGAAAGGGATTGAGCAACTAAAACGTGGACATGCACGCGTCTAGATGCGCCAGAGACTGCTGCTGCACCATCGCAAGAAGCACCTGGCCCTGTAGTTAAGCGTAAGTTGATAGGAAAGGATGATATTGTGGGAAAATGTTAACGTTGGGATATGTATTATTATAGCATGGACATTGGAAGACTTTAGAGTGGATATGGTACTTGCCGCCAGTTTGGTTATGTTTGTCATTGTTCTCTATGCTGGATCACAAATGAATACAAGCAAAGCCAAAGAATGGTAAGAATGAGAACAATGATATATACAAGCTCATTGTTTATTGATTGACTTGTAACAGGATTGGATATCATCTTGAATATTTGCAGAGCCAATTTGCATTGGTGGGAGACAAGGCTGATAAAACTGTACTCGTCAAGGATGGTCCATCTGATTACCTTTTATATGTCTCTGGAAGACGCAATCTGCAATATGGTCACTGGTGGATCAAGGTAGTTGATGCATATCACACTTGATAGAAAAGACACTCATTATCATATGTGTATATAGCTCAAGCCCAGAAGTGATATTGTGTCATGGGTCATCAACATTGTGTGGACATTGATTGGATTTGGTGTGTGGGTTACCGATAGAATTGTAAGTTGGTATGGGTGAACAAGGAAAGAATTAAATGCTGATCGTTTATGTTTTGTATAGGAAGTGAATATGACATTGGACAAAGAAATCAATGGTCGTTATGTGCTTGCTGTCTTGCCTAGCAACAAAGCCAAGGAATTCCGTGATGCTCGTTTTGACTTGGTAAGGAAGGATATTGCATAATGAAATTAACACATGGATAACAATGACACCATTCTTGCTTGCAGAAAACATTCACCAAGCTTGCCGATGCTCCCAAACTTTCCAGCAAATACAGTGTCTATTCTGAATCCCAAAAGCTTACTGAAGCGGTCATGAACTCTCGTGTTTGCGAACTTATCAACAACTCTCCTGATTTCGAATCGCTTGTCATTTCTAGTTTGCCTGATTATGAGCCTGAAAGGTATGCACAAAGACAAAGCATGATATCATTTAGAAGAAAATTGACTCATGACTTTATATAGATACAAGGGTGACGGTGATCTTCGCTTCGAGTTGTCATTCAACATGTCGAACCAAACTGAGATGGTGCAACTTGCATGTGAGCTCCCTGATGTATTGGGTGGATTGACTATAACCCCTGAGGTAATATCATTCTTTGTTCCATGCTTTCATTGTTTATTTTACTGATAAAGGGATATTATTAGATCAAGAATCGCTTGCGTAAGAATCGTGAAGAGATGGAAAAGAAGGAAGCCAAGCGCAGTGCTGAAGAACGTGCGGAGGAATTGGCCAAGAAGAAGGCCGATGCTAAAAAGGCTGAAGCTGATCGTATCAAGAATATGAGTGTAGCCGAGCAACGCAAATATGATGAAAAAGAACGTGCACGTGAACTTAAGAAGATGCAAAAGAAGAGAACCAAGCGCATGTAGAATAGTTTTGTATGTGCCATCTTTATAATAATACATTCGAGTCATCCATTATCTACACTATGCTTTGGGTGTTGAATCAGGTGTTTGCCAGGCAGGCTTATCGGATTCTGCTGCTTCCTTGAGATAATCCATAATGGCTTGTTGTCTTTCATTGCTGGTACGTTGACGTTCCTTGGCTTCACGTTGCAAATTCTCAGGAAGACGCTGTCAATTGACATTTTTAGTTTCCAATCTTTGCCATGCGTTCATTTCCAAAAGTCAATTTACGTTGATCATGTCTTGTTCAGTAGGAACAGTGGTCTTCATCAAGACATAGCCACAGCCAATGATGCCACCACTCCATACGATTGCCTTGACGACCTTGTCCATGATATATGTTGCAGAGGAAAAATGAAAATTCGGTTGTTTTCATATTCCCCCCGCTGCTTTACCCAACACCACAAAGTGTCATATTTGCATGATCCATATCTGTAACATCCATACAAACGAGAAGAAACATATCTTTATTCCATTCTCTGTAAATAGATAATGTATATTACTTATATTCACTATAAAGCACATCCTCTTGGTATAGCATGTGATTGTTTCGTGGTATATAAGCCAATTCATGGCCCTTTCGTCACTGGATATTGTAGCACATATACTATGGAGATAATAGTAGGACATGTGAGTCAGTATAGTGCAGTGTGTTGTAAGCTAATAATGCGGCAAGAACTCGGGTCATTTAAGCCGATACCATGGTTCACTGTAGAAAGACATGTGTTGATATGGCAACTGATCAAATAGAAATCCTAAAAGTGTTACAGATGATTGATGCACTATCTCGCATGTTGTTATCTGAGTATCCTGTTGCCATGACGTTATTTCAGTTATCTAAAACTGCAGAATGATCTATTGTGCCACATACACAACTGCATTCGTCTTGAGGATTATGTTGCATCTTATGTATGGCAAAGGATATAATGGTGGAGATGATTATAGATGAAGCAATCAGGGGAGTGTGATAATGAAAACCTGTTTTTATGTGAGAGGGTTTCGGTGATATATACAAGAAATGAAGATTCAATGCATGAAGTAAGATGAAACAAATCAGAATCAAATGAAAGCAAGGGGTGCTTTAACCCCGTTCTTTAAAGTTGTGTTGAATAGACCAAGTGAAGAGATTTGAATTGATTGGAAGCTGAGCAGTAAATAAGCGTGGGTATGGGGATGGTTTATTTTGTTATTGCTATGACAAAGAAATGTCAAATAGTGGAATAGTGTTCTTTATAGATAATATAATGTTGGAGTGGTGTCGGAAGCGGATGCCGGGTTAAGCATACACAAGTAAAGCATGCTGTACCTTTTGTGGTTAGGCGAGATGTTCACCTTTCATTTCGCTTTTGGCTGCCCGCCAAAAAAAAAAGAGGTGAGGAACACACAGGGCAAGAGAAAAAAGAATAGTGCACGCCACGCGGAACAAGCTTTACATCTTTTCCTTGTTCAACCTACTTTGTTTCTTTGGGGATACAACAGCTCTCTTTCCTTTGTGTGTATCATATTACTTTGAGCTGTAGCTACTTCCATTTCGTTTCTTTGCATCTTGGAGCAGTCTTATGAAACGGTCATCCTCCTCGACGGATTGCAAACACACCTCCAAGAAAATCTGCGCTCGTCCTCATTGCTCAGACCCACAATTAGATACTGCAATCACCACCAGCTCCACCAACAACAACAGCACCACCTCCACCACCTCCACTTGTTCTTCTACTACTATTGATAACGATAAAACCACTGCTCAACCATCACTTGAACAAGATATGAGCACCACTGTCCTGACATATATTCAGGACATAGTCCACAGCCTTGATAAGGGTCGCATTGATCAATGTCTCAGCAGCAAACTCTCCACGGATACATTAGATCAGCTTGATAGCAAACATGTTGAAATAGCAACAGCATTGGATGCAGCATTGAAGAATATCGCACAGCGTCAACTTCAATTAGAAACAGAGAATCTACGTTATCGCATTGCTATTCAACAACAACATCAACTGCTCACTTGCCAACAAACCGACCGAGAATATGACCAACATCACGAGGATACCAATAACGATGAAGACACTGTGCCACTCCCTACATCATCTACCATGCTAGTAACAAATCAGGATTCAACAGAACAAGCTGACTCTCATATGACACCTGAGGATGGTATCCCAACAGTTCAGGATGCTTCCTTGATTGAACGTATGCAAACTGCTGCTCATCCTATCGTATCGCTTTCTTCTACTCATCGTATCGGTAAGTAATAGTGTCACTAGTTATATTATTATCATCACTCACACTTGTTCATTTTTGTCATTAGCCAATAACAATAACACCGACGCCGCCACCACTACTACTACCAACCATGCTTCTCCAATGCCGACTCCCCCATTTACTGTACCTCCTGGATCTACTGCTTTCCCTGTTTTCTTTGCCAGCGATTTGTTTACTTCAACCGTAGCCCCTACACCATCCTCCTCTGGTAGTGTGGATAACATTGTTTGCCCGGATTGTGTTATGCAAGCCGTCAAAGTATCATCTGCTATCTTTGCTGGTGAACTGAATGAACGTGTCACTTGTAATCACGAACGTTGTATTGGTGCTTCCAATTTCTCATCATCCACCGTATCTCCCAATGCTCCTATCAATACGCTCAAGAATGCAGTCAATGCCATGGCAAGCCATTTGAAACGTGTAACAGATGAGCTTATGTATGTAACGCATGAAACAGCAGTCAAAGGCAAATTGGGCGTGCAGGCACGCTGTGATTCTCAAATGTCAGGTGTCTGGCGTGAAGTGATGGTCGATATGAATAGCATGACACGAAGCCATTTGGAACAAGTTCGTGATATTGCCGATGTATCCACTGCTATTGCTCGTGGTGATCTTAGCAAAACAATGACTGTGCCTGTTCGAGGTGAAACATTACTACTCAAAAATACTTTCAATACGATGGGTATGTTTATGCAGGGGAACATTTGTCCGAATACTTATATTTTTTATTTAGTCAATCAGCTGAACACCTTTGCATCCGAAGTATCACGGGTTGCTCATGAGGTCGGTACAGAGGGCAAGTTAGGTGTACAAGCCAAGGTTGCTGGTGCCGATGGTATCTGGAAGGAGCTTACTGATAATGTCAATACAATGGCCGATAATCTCACCAACCAAGTACGCGATATTGCTCAAGTTTCAAAATCTGTGGCACGTGGAGATCTCACCAAAAAAGTTACTGTCGAAGTACGCGGAGAAATGCTGGAACTTAAAGACACCATCAATACCATGGTGGATCAGGTACTTTATTCTCCAAATTGGTTGGTGAAGAAATACATGCTCGTATTCAAGACCCTCTTCTTCTTAATACTAGCTATCAACATTTGCAACAGAAGTCACTCGTATATCATTGGAAGTGGGCACAAAGGGAATACTTGGTGGACAAGCCGTTGTCAAGGATGTGGCTGGTACTTGGAAGGACCTGACAGATAATGTCAATCTTATGGCACGCAAAATTACGGATCAAGTACGAGATATTGCTGTGGTTGCCAAGGCAGTAGCAAAGGGTGATTTGAGCAAAAAAGTCACGGCCAATGCACAAGGCGAAGTGCTTGAATTGAAAAACACAATGAATCGGATGGTAAGGATAGCTACTTAAACACTTGTGTGCCCTGAGCGGACTTGAAATTCATTTAATAACTTTGTTCGTTTTAATATCAGGTCGATCAACTGACATTATTCTCCGCCGAAGTACGTCGTGTGTCACTGGAAGTGGGCGTTGAAGGCAAACTTGGTGGACAAGCTGTTGTCAAGGATGTGGGTGGTGCTTGGAAAGATCTTACAGATAATGTCAATACCATGGCAGCCAATCTTACAACCCAAGTCCGATCCATTGCTCAAGTTACCAAGGCCGTTGCAAAAGGTGACTTGAGCAAAAAGATTGCGGTCGAAACGCGTGGTGAAATTCTCGATTTGAAGAATACCGTCAACAACATGGTGGATCAGTTGCGTGTGTTTTCATTGGAAGTAACGCGTGTTGCCAAGGAAGTGGGCACAGAAGGCAAACTTGGTGGTCAGGCGATGGTACCAAATGTGGATGGCACTTGGAAAGATCTCACCGATAATGTCAATACCATGGCAACCAATCTTACTACTCAAGTGCGATCCATTGCTGTTGTCACAAAAGCAGTAGCCAATGGTGATTTATCAAAGAAGATCCAGGTTAATGTCAGTGGTGAAATATCCGATCTCAAGGATACCGTCAACAATATGGTCGATCAGCTTCGTGTATTTGCATCAGAAGTTACTCGTGTAGCTCGTGAAGTGGGCACAGAAGGCAAACTTGGTGGTCAAGCTGTGGTGAATGGTGTTGGAGGCACTTGGAAAGATCTCACGGATAATGTGAATACCATGGCTGCCAATTTGACTACACAAGTACGATCCATTGCTCAAGTCACTAAAGCAGTAGCCAATGGTGATTTATCAAAGAAGATTGAAGTGGAGACTCGTGGTGAAATTCTTGACTTGAAGAATACGGTCAACAACATGGTGGATCAACTCAATGTGTTTGCAGCCGAAGTAACACGTGTAGCAAAGGAAGTGGGCACAGATGGCAAACTTGGTGGTCAAGCTTCAGTACCAAATGTGGATGGAACATGGATGGATCTTACCGACAATGTTAACCAAATGGCTGCCAACTTGACTAGTCAAGTGCGATCGAT